>JANHGN010010349.1:48246-65888 GCA_024605025.1 Megaceryle maxima | reverse complement strand
CTTTTTTTTTTTTTCCCCAGTATATATATTTTAAATTCTACCATAAGGAAAATGTCAGGATTTTTTGAATCAGGATAGAATAACAATAAGACCCATCCGTTTCTAGTTAAGGCAGCTGGTTTATTTCTGTGTAGGCATAGAAAGTGGATTTTCTATTAGTGCAGTATTCATAATACCATTTGAACAGACTTTTTCTAAGTTCTTAATTATACCATATATCACAAGCCTTCCTTACAGGGGAAGATGGATGGGGAGGAGAAAAAAAACACTACAGTTCTCTTTTTGGTTTGGTGTAGTATTCATAATGCCATTTGAACAGACTTTCTCCAAGTTGTGCATTGCTTACGTATGTTGCAAGCTTTCCTACTAATGAAAAGAAATACAGTTAGGTTTTTTTTACCTTGGTTTTCAAAGTAGTGGGGGGTGTCCTTGAAATGCAGGTTTAACTCCTCTCTTTCTTTGTTTATGGATTATTGTTCCACATGGGAGCAATTTAAACAAGTCCTGACTGAACTGTAATCCAAAAAGAATTAAACCATGACTGCTACCCTGACTTATGTAGTATTAGGAAAAAAAAGAATGATACCAAACCCAAAATAGTCAACTTGCTCTTTTTTTTTTTCCTTTTTTTTCTTTTATGTATTTTTAGGTGTATTTTTAACAGATTAGTTGCTTTCTGTTCTGACATGGGAGAAGCCATGCAGCATGGCTTTGCATGCTGGGAGAACTGACACAAGGTCGTCTGGTAGGTGATAGCTGATGGGTAATAATCAACTAAGAGACTGAAAGGGGATTATAAAATGAATAAAAACAATAAGGCAAAAACAATCACATGAAAAACAAAATCTGAAATGCAGGTCATTCTTACTTCTGTCAAAACATCACAGGATCGTAGGAGGGATAGTTGAAAGGGACCTTAGGAAGCCATCTCCAAACTCAGAGAGGACTGTGGCCAGTACCAGACTGGGGGCAGCTTAACCACCCTACTTCAGACCAGGTTTAAACACAGACAAATATTTTGACCTCCAGGATGGTCACAGTGCCTTCTTTACTCTGGCTGATTGAATATTAATTGAGAAAAAAAAAATTAAAAGCCCTTATGAATAAAATTTATCAGGTTGTGCTAATATCAACACACTGTTTTAAAGTAGGAGGGGAAAAAAACCCAACCAAACAAACCAAAACTACTTAATTTCTAGGTTAGAGAAAGGACTGTAGTGGCTGCTTTTGCTGATCTTTGCTTTTTTAGATTCATCAATTGCTGTTTTTTGCTGGTCTCTGAGAAGTTTTTAGGTTTTTTTTTCCTCTCCATTAGTAATTTTTTTTTTTTTTTTTTTTTTTTTTTTTTCTGTATAATGGTTTCTAAACTTTGTTGCTATGTAGGTTTTTTTAAGTCAGTGTCAGCTAACCAGCTTTAAAATGATGAGGTGTACTGCATAGAATCTATTCCAATTTTATATTACTTACAGCATAAGAAGAAACTGAAAAATTACCTTTTAAAATATTTAGAGTGTTCTCTACAATAACCAACAGTATTTCCATTCAGATCCCACTTGTTAGAGTGCTTTCCCTAATATCTAAGATAAAGTTCATCTCTTCTGAAATATATCCTTGATTCAATATAACATTATGGGAGATCATGGAAGTGGTTGAAACAGTAATGGTGTACTAAAGAGCATAATGCAAAACACAGAGTATTTCAGAGTTCAAGAGGAATTCCTCATAAAACCTGACATATGTGGAGAACTACCTGTATCCCTTTGCCTTTTCCCCCTAGTCATAAATCTGAGATTGTGCAAATTTGAATTCAGTTTTGCAACTTAAGAAATATTTTAACAAGGAAAAGTAGGGCCAAATTAATTTGCAATGAAGGTGGTTTTTTGCACAAATGTGAAGATGTCATGTTATTACTGTTGAAAATGCCATTTTATTACTGATTGGTGATCTGTGGGAATAATTTATTGGCTTTCTTTTGAAACTCCTTATATGTCTAGTGCAGAGCAGGCACTGTGGATGTTTCCAGCAGTTCCAGTTTTCTTCATGCATGACTCAGGGAGAAATACTATCTGTGTGGTACAAGTCAACTGTGGAAAAACAGAGTTTAAGAACATTTTAAGAATCCCAGCTGAGGTAAAAGGGCCTATTGTGGGGCCTGTGAAAGGAACTATGGTTAAGTTTATTGACACAATTAACACCTTGCTTCTAACACAATTCAGTGAGCCACAGATACAACTTGTGCAAAAATCCATGCTCTTTCAGTAATTTGCAAATCCCTCAAGACTATCATTCTTCCAGCCACTGCTGCTCTGTTAAACAACCTTCCAAGTAATCAGCTTCAGGAATACCGAAATATATATTATGATGCTATGTATTAAATTATCAGGTTCCATAATAAGCTTTAAATAAACAAAGTTATCAAGCTAAGTAGCATTCAGGGGAAAATTATGTTCTTTGAATTTCCAAAGTTCTGAAACTGGTTAAAATTCTCTCAGAAAAAGAAAAATATGCACATTCAGACATTAATGGATCTTGTACTAGAAGGTACGGTCCAGTGGTCTAGAAAGTAGAAATACAATGCCAGCTGTTTGCCCTAAAATTTCTTCAAAAGTATTTTCAAAAAACAAAAAGGGCTCATTTTTTTCTAGAGCTGTTTGGAAATCAGAGCTATAGAGAGAGCCTTGGTGGGAATTTTTTAAGGATCTCTGGGATACTAAATTGATGGCTATTACTAATTTAAAGCAGTGCAGTAGTTTCTGAAAATTCCTTCAATCTCAGAGATGCATAGTTTGCTGTTCAGCTGCCCTGAAATCATCAGCATCCACTTTCTCTTCTACATCCTGCACAGAATTGCAATATGTAGATGTAGATATCTTTGTCAGAGGATCTTGGGCTTCTGATCCTCCTTTGTTAGCTAAGTATAATAGCACTATTTTCTTCTTCAGTCTTACCAAAATAAGTATTTCAATGGGTTTTGAGGCTCTAAGGTATTATTGAAGCTGTGTAAATACCTGGATTAGATAAAAAATATAATAAACAGTAAAGTTGTTTATAAAATACATTATAATCTCTAAATACCCTACAAAAACATTTGAGAAATCAGAGAATCACAGAATGGTAGGAGTTGGAAGGGACCTCTGGAGATAAATTATTCTTATTGTTCACCAGGACTCCAAGGTCCTTCTCCATTGAACTGCTTTCCAGCTGGTCAACCTCTAACCTGTACCAGTGCATGTGATTATTCCTCCCCAGGTGCAGGACTCTAAACTTGTCCTTGTCAAATTTCATTAGGTTCCTCATATTAGCCTGCCTCTTAATTTTTACCTATAAACGTTCAAAATTTTCTTCATCACCCCCTAAGTGGAGCTTGATACATTCCAGTTGTCTTCATATATAAAGAGCAACTCCACCACCTTGCTTTGCTGGTCTGTCTTTCCTAAAAAGTGCATAACTGTCCATGACAACATTCCTGTCATGCAAGCTATCCCACCATGTCTCTGTAATCAGAGATCATGGCCCTGTGACTTCACTCTCTTCAATCTCTACTTATAAAATACAGAATAATTCACTACACCTATATATAACTTGTCACTTTTTTTTTTAACCTCAAAGAAATTAAGGATTTCAACTTTTCCACTAACTAAAAAAAAAGCCAAACCAAAGCAAAAAGATTGTATTACTTTTCTGCATTAATATATAAACAATAAAAATTAAAAAGTAGCTTCTTGTTTTAGGCAGTTAGTAGCTATGCCTGCTAGGAAAGTATGGACCACCTAAAGTGGGTAGTGGACATGGGTACAAATCAGCATAGGAGGAGGAGTGAAGGGAAGCTAGAGCTCCTTGGGAGAAATACTCAAGAGCTAACAGCTGTAGAATTACTTTCTTGCATTGAGTAGCAGTATAATAGTATTAAGAAACTGTAAGTGTGGTGTAGTCTTTCTTGGATTTCTAACATGCAATATTTGGTTTTTTAGTGTCATCTGTGGGCAGACAGCACTACCTCAATGTTCCTCATGCCATGCTCTTGGGGGTCTCCTGGGACCTTTGCAACCCCAGTAAAGCCCTTGTGAAAGTCAATTAAAAATCAAGCCTATTGGCACTAAACTTTACTATAAGGTGACCCATATCCTGGCAGGAAAAATGAGTAAAGTGCTGAGAACTGAGTGATGTTGAACATCTTTTCTATGGAGAGAGGGGAGTCATCAATAACCTTCTCATTTATTTTCTGACTTAAACACTCTCTTGTCTCTAGGCACCCTTTAGTTGCATTATGACACGAATCACATTCCTGTTAAGCTCTTATTCATTTGTATTAATGATGGCTTAGGATGCTCCGCTTGGTCAGGCTTCCAAAATGGTCTTGCAAAGAATGCTTAACAAGTTTTATCCTAGACCTGCACTGACACAGGCTGGGCAGAGTATGGATTGAGAACAGTCCTGAGGAGAAAGACTTGGATGCGCTGGTTGATTAAAAGCTCAACATGAGTCAACAATGTGTGAACACAGACCAGAAAGCCATCCATATCCTGGGCTACATCAAAAGAAGTGTGGTCAGCAAGTTGAGGCAGGTGATTCTGCCCCTCTACTCCACTCTTGTAAGAACCTACCTGGAGTAGTTCACCTAGCTCTGGACCCCCCAATACAAGAAGGAAATAGACCTGATGGAGCAGGTCCAGAGGAGTCAAAGACGATCAAAGTCCTGGAACACCTCTTCTAAGAAGACAGAGTGAGACAGTTGGGAGTTGTTCAGCCTGGAGAGAGAAGGCTCCAGGGAGACATTACTGCAGTCTACCAGTATCTGAAGGAAGCCTACAAGAAAGCTGTGGAGGGACTATTTAACAAAGGCCTGCAGTGACAGGATGAATGGTAATGGTTTGAAACGGTAAGAGGGTAGAATTAGATTGGAAATAAGAAGGAAATTCTTCACTCTGAGACATTGGAACAGGTTGCCCAGAGAAGTTGCGGATGCTCCATCACTGGTTGTGTTCAGATCTAGGTTGGATGGGGCCTTGAGCAAGCTGGTCTAGTGGAAGATGTCCCTGCCTATGTCAAGGGGGTTGGAACTGGATGATATTTAAGATCCCTTCCAACCCAAACCTTTTTATGAATCTATGATTCCCCTACTAATCCACATTTGTAGGGGTGTTTTATGTCTCTCTGAGCAGTCTGTAATAGGCAGTCATTTTCATAACTAATAGGATTTCCAGCTTTTCTTCAGAGGTGCCCTGTTCAATTCCTGGTTTGATGATTGCTGCACTGAGTCATCTGTCCTTCCCTTTGCATCCCTTTTGCTGTTGTATGCAAATGACATAGTAATAAAGGATGTTGATGTACTGCAATACCTAGAGACCGTATTTCAGAAGAAAGGGCTGCATTAACAAGACTACATCATAGATTAAATATAATTGCCATTACAGACAATAAAAAATATTTATTATTTAAACTTCACAAATCGTTAAACTGATTCTTGTGCATGTACCTTCCCAAAAGTGACTACACCCCTTCTTATCCTACCTTGCTCCCTAAATCAATCAATACTCAGTAAATAGAACTAGGATTGCTGCTTCTTTCTTCCTTCCTGAGGTTCTGAACAGTTTTTCACTGTTGCCCACAGACAACTAAATTCTGTTTTTCATGATTCCTAAAGGAAATAAAATATAGTGGAACAACTTCTCAGATTATATAATTTCTGTGAAATAACCCAGGGGACACATTCCTTGAGGTGTCTGAATGACACTGTCTGAGGCACTCACCGTGGTCCACACTGCTGATCTTGCACCCTGTCAAGCACCAGTGATGCCCAGAGTGATGAGAATAAGCCTATCATAATTTAGATGTAATATTGACAATACTCCCTGACTATCAGCCTACAGAGTTCAGCCTGCGAGCAAAGAGTTCATGAATTATTTTCCATGCTGAAATAATTCCCCAAATTTTTTTGTAAAAGTCCAGATTCTGCTCTGCCTTGAAGTCTGTTGTCCTTCAGAGTAATATGTACCACTTAAGCATAAATACCTGCAAAACTAGTCATTTTCCATTGAAGTCCATGATATGGACATCAGTCATACAGCAGTTAGAGGCTCTATGCAAAAAAAATAATAATAATCTGCTTTTAATGACCCTGGACATCAAAGAAAGTGCCACAGTTATGATCAGGGATATGTGTGGTGGAAACCAGTTTCTGAGCAGTCTCCATAAGGATCAAGTGCCATTACCTAGTTGAGATGAGTCCATAATTTACAGTGTTACTTTTAGGATTGCATCCCTCCAGAAAAGCTGTATCATGGAATTTAAAAGCAGACTATTTATAAAGCAGTAATAGTGGATCAGTCTAGGACTTCATTTCAACATTTCAAAAACATACACACTGGCAGTATCTAAATGGCACAGAACAATGCAAAGCTGGTAATAGACCAGATGCTGTTACTTCTTACCCCTCAGCTATGCTTCTTTAAATTTTATTAGAACATAATAAGCTCAGCTAAAAATATGCTTTAATAAGTCTGCATTAGTTAACAGCCTGGTAGGAATTCTAATTATTATTGAGTTTATCATGGAGTACTACAATATGCCCTTTCTTTAAATTTCTAGAGACCACTCAAGCTGCAGATTGCTAGCTGTATAAATATTTGTTGATATTTAAGATACATAATTCATTTTTTTCCCAAAAAAAGCTTTGTAGATTGTTGTTGGTTTTTTGGGGGTTTTGTTTGTTTTTTTGTTTGTTTTTGTTTAATTTTAAATACTATTCAAATGTTATTTTATTGAAAGCTATGCTACTTAGTCAGTTACAATGCTAGTGGGTAGATGAAAATTTGAGAATTTGGAGTTTGAAACACATTTCTGACAATGCTTTTAAAAATTATTCTAGGATATGCACTTAAGTATTCTGACTTTGTTTCTCTTTTTTCTTTTTTTTTTTTTAATCCATCTTGTTGTAAAATATAAGACAGGCATTTATAATTGACTAAACAGTGTAAAAATATCAATTATTACTCATCTCGCATTTTTCCCTCATAAGACACAGTGGTATTCCTGATATTTTCACTTTTTGTTATGCAGATGCTGTAAGAATTCTGTGAGCTGTTATTGATCAGGATTAGATCAGGTTCAGAAAAATTGTCCGAATTTGCTTCTGTGTGATAAGACAAGACAGTCTTTCCATCTTAGGTAGTTCAACACATTCCATGGAAAAAGTGTGGTCATTAGCTGCTATATTTGCCTTAAAAACAGTATTTCAATTAATTAAACAGATTACCATAACTGAAAATCACTTTTAGTGTCTTTTTCTTCTAATGCTTGTAGATTTTCCCTTCCTCTTTCAGCCTGGATTTATCATTCTGTACTCAGTTTATAAAGATTAATTCAAAATACCATATATAAATTGCTAATTTTATTCAAGCCCTACCACACCTATGACTAGTGTTACTACCTTATTCTCCTAACCTTTATATTAGCTGCTGAGTTGCAGTTGTCGTGCCCATGCCAACATTAGCTGACTTTCTCATGGGGTCCCCTGTAGGTTACCTTTCTCTCTTCTACCAGGAGATGTGTAAGGTAAAGCCTGTGAAGAGAAGAAAGAAAAGGATAAACACCCCCCAAAAAAAACCAACCAACCAAACAACAATCAAACAAACAAAACCAACCAAACAACAAGAAAAAACTAAAACAAAAAAACAACAAAAGGTAAAAAAGAAAAAAAAATCCAAAAAACACAAACCAAAACAACAAACCTCAAACTCACCAGGATTTCATTCTGTAGAGCAGCCTGTATTGTATTTCAATATTCTGTTCTGATATAGTTGCTTGTCATATATCTGCATCTTTAATATAGAAATAATACTAGTCTATCTCTGACTTCTTAGTTTATTTGCTATATTATCATATGTTCACTCTCTACTCACTGACCCCAGTGGCCCTTTCCAGCTCAAAAATTATATTACCCCTTCTTTTAGATTTTGTCTGAAAAAATATCAAACAATGACCTTTTACAAAAATAGATTTTTGCATATATGTCCTCGGCAGACAGAAATATTTGTAAAAAAAAAAAAACAAATCGAGCAAAAAAAAAATAAAATTCAAAACTGACTAGAATTCCTGTTTATTAGCCCTGGAACATGCTAGTTTTCTAATCCTAGTTGTTTTCCCACTCCTGGGACTTTCTCCTCTATTGAGTGAAGTTTCATTAATTCTTTCTTTCTCTCTCCCTCTATATTAGCAAAGTTCTCTTTGTCCACTTTCATCCTATCAACTTTCTTCTGTTAGCAAGACCTGCTGTCTTGCTCCTTTTATGATAAATCAGAAAATTCACCAAAGACAAATATGGAATGTGACATGAGTGGGTCTGAATTCTAAAAGGGAGGGAAAGAAAAAATAATGTCACCAAATATTCCTCTAACGAAACTTGTCACTTCCTAATGAAAAGAGTTAAAGGAATTTCTCATTAAAAACTGTTTCCTCTATGAATGTACATATGAACTACTATTTAGAGGCAAACACTTCTCTGAATGTCACTTTTTATACTCAAAGTTCAATTGCAATGTGTTCCTCTTCCTTACTATGATTCGCCAACATTTCCTTGTTTATTCTCTTTCTCTTCATGTTCTAATTCCCCCCTCACCAAAGTACTCATTCACTTGATTGATCTTTAGCTATTTTCACCATATGTGCTGAGCTCTTTTTCTACCCATTCTTTTTTTTTTTTTTTTTAATTCTAGTCATCTGCAAGGCCATATTTTTCATGTCTTCTTTTCTACCATGTTTACTTATGGGGACTATCATTAAATAAAAATTTCCCTCCCACTGGCTCAGAAATGACAGATTCAGACTTATGCCTGTTTGTCCAGATAAAATCCCACCATGTCTCACCTGCTTGTGTCCTGTGGTTGTGTCTGTAATGGTCACTTCACTTATATCCTTTCAAAACTTAAAGAGGTCTTATAAGAAAGATGGCAACAGTCTATTTATCAGGGTCTGCTATGATAAGACAATGGGTGATGGTTTTAACCTAAGAAAAGGGAGATTTAGACTAGACAAGGAAGAAATATTTTACAATGAGTGTGGTGAGACACTGGAACATGTCGCCCAGAGAGGTGGTTGATACCCCATCCCTGGAGACCTTCAAATTCAGGTTGGACAGGGCTCTGAGACACCTGCCCTAGGTGCAGATGTCCCTGCTCACTGATGGGGAGCTGGGCTAAATGACCTTGAAAGGTGCCTTACAACCCAAACCATTCTATGATTCTGTGATTCTCAGATCAACATGACTAGAGCAGGGTTCTCCATGTTTCCTTGAAAGCTGTCTTGATACCTCCTTTCTTGACTGCTGGAGGTAATTTGAAGTAATTTTGTGTGCTTCACCAACTACATGACACATGGTCATTAACAGCACCCCAGACAAAGGGACTAAACTTCACAAAATATGCCAGATCAATAATTTAATGCGCCAGAATATTCACAGTAGACATTTGAAACAAATAAGGATATTGGTCTGGAGTAGCTAACAACAGTTTGACCCAAATGATAAAATCACATTAGAAAAAAGGAGAGGTGGAAGGGCAAACTACAGCTATATTTTTTTTTGTAGCTTTGAATGTTTTTAATTGATGTGAGTTTCACTGAAACAGGGCAATATTTTTTGCCCTAGATAATTTCAGGTGCATTTTTGTTAAAATACTGTGTGCTGATTTATTACTATTTGGACATGATCATCTAGCTATAAAGACAGATGGAAGTTTACAACTTGAGAAAGGAGTCTTCCTTATATAGTTCTCAAAGAACAGAAATTCTACACACATCTTTTGCACTGAGTGCTTGATTCCCTTTCCTTCTATGATAACCTGGACATAAAATCAACAGAGATGTTATGGTATGCTTTCTTGCCTCTTGGCATTTTCCAGGAAAAGCAATGTGAAGTCTGAGCTGACCTTGCTTTAATACATTGCAAAAGTATATACTTGTCAAAGAAATACGAGTGTGTTAATAGTTTCTTTCTGTTAAAATACAGCCTATAAATATTATGCCTTCATGCAAAAAAAAAAAAAAGAGCGTACTATTTTGTTTAACCTGTAGAAAAAAATAATTTCAAAAAACGTACATTAATATTTTACATATATACATATACATATAAACATATAAAATTCATAGTAACATCCTCTAATCTGCCTTCAAAAAAGATCCACTGAATAATTTTAGCCTTATTTTTTCTAACCCATGAGCAGTTTCAGAGGGGAACAGTATAACAGGGTTTCATGTTTCTGTTATCAATAGATTTATTTTTTTTTTTTTTCCTGATAAAGCAGTGGGCTGAGTATGTGTCATGATTTAACCCCATCTGGCAACTAAGCACCACACAGCCACTTGCTCACCCCGCCCCCCAATGTGGGATGGAGGAGAGAAACGGAAGAGTACAAGGGAAAAAGAAACTGATAAGTTGAGATAAGGACAGTTTAATAGGTAAAGCAAAAGCGACAGGCACAAGCAAAACAAAACAAGGAATTAATTCACCACTTCCCATTGTCAGGCAGGTGTTGAACCATCCCCAGGAAATGTGTAATGACAGCTCAGTGGTAACAAAAACACCTCTGGATTATCAATGCTGTTTTCTGCATGAATCCAAAACATAGCCCAATACAACTACTATGCAGAAAATTAACTTTTTCCCAGACAAAACTAGGACATTATGGCGATCCCACTTTCAAAACACAGCAAGACCCTCTCCATATCATGCCACATGGACACAGCTGCTCAGATGTCTCCAGTTTCTTGACTTCTGCATTGCATTCCTTCATTTGGTGAGCCTCTCATGTTGTGGAGCTCACAGTTGTGATCCAGCGACAATATTGGACCTCTGGATAGTAGCCAAACAAAAGTAGTTCTAGTTACTAAACCCATGGTCGAGCACATGTGATTATTTTACTTGAGAGTCTCCTCAAATCTCTTTTCTACAAATTTGTGGACTCCAGAGGTCAAACCATTAAGACAAATGTGATTTCTTTCAAATTATAGTCTTCTTGTAGTGTAAAAGTCCATGCAATACAGGCCACATAACAAATGTTCTAGCTGGAGGTGTGACCAGCCCTAAGGAGCTATCATAAAGCACATGTATTGTAGCTAGTGTTGAACTCAAGGACTTGGAAACCCAAACTAATGCATAAGATATTAAGACTCAAGCCCTTCTCCCGTAGACGCTCTGTATTAACCACCATCCTTTCCCAAAAGAGAATAGAAAGGGAATAAGGGACAGAGACTTATTGATTAGGAAAGGAAACTAGAACAACTTTGAAGAAAATTAAATTAATAATAAAAATGGAATATATACAAAACCATTATTGAACCCAAGATCCCCTGATAGGAATTATGTTGTCACCATCACTGATGCTGTGCAGCAGGCACCAGAAAAGTCCCAGACTGGGTGCAGTCACAGATGGGAATTGGGTTCAGGAGCTGGATTCAGGAACACACAGATCAGGAGTAAAGGCACAATGCACAGAGTCCTCCATGGATGATGGATGTTGAAGAAGAGGAAGAAACCAGACGAGGACCCCAGACAAACTAAGCAGCAAATCTGGACAAGACCCTCCTGATCTCTTAGTTTTATACCAAATATGATGTATATAGGATGGAATACCTTGTTGGTCTTTTTAGGGTCACCTGTCCTGTCAAATCCTCCCTGCAGATGCAGCCTTTTATTTTCTGCACCCCCCAACATGGTACACAAGATCCAGCAGTGAACATGGTCTGCACACCAATCCCCAGCACAAACTCTAAACATGTAAACATGGGGTGTTATCACTGCTAGAAGCAGACACTGCCTGTGAAAACAGGCTGCTAACTTCAGACAGTACAGTTAGTTAGAAGAACTGAGATAAAAAGTAAAATCATATAACAGAATTAGTTCTGTTCTCACTCAAACCAGTACAACCCTGTCTTTTCTACATGAAATGGATTCCTAATAGAAAGATAAGGATTGCAGTCTAGGAGAAATTAACATACTGGAGAAAAGAACAGAACAGCTAGAGAATAATCCCATCTACGGTGGAAACAAGATCACCACTAAAGCCCAAGTAGTCAAAGTCAGATTTATATTCATATATCTTCCTACTAAGCAGAATTTATCTTCAGTTAACACAGACTATGCTGTGGTTTCACACTGTTTCTCAGCCAGGAAATATTTCTGCAGGGAAGTGATGTTATTTTTCCTGTAGGTGACAGATTGACCTTACAATTGAGATCTTTTTCATTTCCCCTTATTGCCTGTTATCCCTAATGAAAGACTCTACTATCAGAAGTCCAGCCTTAATATATTTTATTTATGTATAGCATATTTTCACATAACACCTTTTGCTTAAGTTGCAGCTGCTTTTAGAAAGCAAAACAGTTTTGATTAATTAAGGAAGGGAATGGTCTATAGCATGGCATAGATTAGGCCATACTACATACCAATGCTGCCCTAGTTTAAATGTAGAATAGACCACTAGTCCTGAATATTGCAGAAGCAGAGATTTATAAGAGATGAGAAACATAAAAAACCCATAAAAAAGCTCAAACAAAAAAATAGGATATCTGCCATAGGAAAAAAAAAAATACCACTGGGCAATAAAATGAAACAAAACAAATAGATCAGATTAAACATCCAAATGAAAACCTGTTCTTGACATAATTAGAATTCTGTTATCAAGTGATTTGAGACAAAAAGAAATGAGCAGCATTTATTGCCAACAAGAATATTCAGAAATAATAGCTAAAGCAGAAGAATAATTCATAAGAAAACAAAATGACAGCATTTTTTAGGCTTTAAATCACTAAGACATGATGTTATAATTTAATATGGAAGGGATCTCGGGAGACCATTTTGTCCAGTCTGCACCTCAAAGAAGGGCCAACATAAATCAGATTTCTTTGAGTCTTTTCCAGTTAGATTTTCAATGTATCGCCAATGGATATAGCATAACTTCTTCATGCCATCCTTTCCTACATTTTATTACCTTTCCTATGACTGTTTCTCCTAATATGGAATCAATTTCCTATGCTGCAGCTCATCCTTTGCCATTTGTTGTTCTGCTGTGTATTTCTATGAAGTGTCTTTTTTCATGCACTTTATATACTCTCTGATTAGATAAACAGCAGAAAGGTCTGTGTTTTCCAGGTTGAAGAAATTCAGTTCTCTCTTCATATACCATGTGGGTTAACCACCGTGCCATCTTGATGGCCTTTCATTGGCCTAAATACTGTAAATGTCTTTCTGGAATGGGACAGCCAAAAGCTGGACAAGGTTTTCCAGATTGGGTCCCATATGTGCTGAATAGAATGAAAGATTCACTTCCCTTGTCTTTCTGTCTGGCATGTGATTGACCTTCTTCAACACAAAGGCACACTGCTGCCTCACATTCAATTTGCTGTGCACCAGGATTCCTGGGTCCTTTTCTACAAAGCTGTTCTCTACACAACCAGATCCCAGGCTATGTTATTGTATGAAACTATGCTATATCAGTTCCAGGGCTGTGCCTTTACATTTTGGTAAACATCAAAAAGTTCCTTCAAAACCATATCTCTGTCCCTTTGAGCTCCCTCTGAATGGTAGCCCTAACCTCAAGCTCCCGTCATCAATCTGGTTTCAGCCAAAACCTTCTGAGTTGACCTCTGTCCCACTGCTCATGTCATTAACACTGACCTTAAGCAGAGTTGTCTTCAGGACTGATTCCTGAGGAATGCCACTAGCAATCAGCAATTTATTGAACTTCATGTTGTGGATCACAACTCTTTGATCCTTCAGTAGTCATTATTATGAGTTTTACATATTATTCTGTTGCTTCTCATGCTGGCCAGTTCTACAGATGTCTCTGAACACAAGGACATTAACCAGTGATCCAATATGGTGCTCTTATCAATTCATCTGTGTAGGCTTTGATCTCTGGAATTACATTTCTAATCAATAGAACATGCAAAACTATTAAAGTAACTAGAGTAAAATAATGGAGTAAAGATCATTTGGGTCTCATTGTTCTCTCAAGCTACAGTTAGTGTTTAGATTTGGTTTCTTCTTTCAGAATTCTGTGAAACTTTCACCATGAGGTTTCAATTTGTGAGAGTCTTTCTTATGGTGTTTTTACTGTTTTGTTTTGGTTGGTTGGGTTTTTTTGTTTGTTTTGGTTTGGTTTTGGTTTTGGTTTTCAAAATACTACAGGCAGTCTCTGTCACAATTGAATTAATGTGATTAGCTACTCTGCCCCAGTTTACTATAATACTGCTGTGCAGTTAGCTCTTCACAAATCAAAGAACAGGGTATGAGTTCTGCAAATCAGATTTCAGAAGTGTTTACTGAAGGAAAAATGGAACAGTTAGCATAGAATATTACATTCTAAGTAATGATTCATTCACCGTTCTTAAAATAATGATAAAAAGTGAAGGTGAGGGTATATTTTGATATGCTACAATAAAAATACAAACATTCTAAAGAAAAAATCATGTTTTTTCTTTCATGTAAGAAATTGAAAGTCTCATTGGTCATTTTGTCACTATCTTTAATAGTATAACAGCAGAATGTAGGCTCAAGCATTCTAGTGTCATGATGGAGTGGTCTTTCTTCCCATAGTATCTGCTGCAGAATCATGTGAGGTGGGAATTTTGGTGTCTGGGATTGGGTATGATTTATGGGAATTCTTTTTTCTGCTTTTCCTTTGCTGTTGTTATTGCTGCTTTTGTTTGTTTATTTGGGGTTTTTTATTATTTTATTCCAACTAAGTAGATTGTTAGTATTTGAAGTTAATTCAGATTTGTTCAGCATCATTGGTATGAATTATTTTCCTGATATAAATTTTTACTTCAATTTAATTTAGTAATATTTGTTGTTGTTTTTTATTAACATGCCTATGATAGTGGGAGTAGAGAGTATAAGAAGTCTTAGCTGGAGTGTCAAATAAAGGAGATTCTACACTGAGAACAGCTTTTCCAAGATACAGGCCAGATGGTAGCTTTGGGACTTAGAAGCTGAGAGAAGGAGCTGGAGCTCTGTCAAGAGAAATAGATTTAAAAAAAAAAAAAGTACTAGAAAAAAGGAAGCAAGAGGGATTATAAAGTCAAATCAGCACACATAACTATTTGTGCTACCATTCTCATGTCTGCATGAATAGATGTATTACTCACACAATAACCCAGCAAATCTAAACCAAGGATGAGGAACAAGGTGAACATGCTGAATAAAGCAATCCATGGCTTGGATAGGTGCACCCTTCGCTGGGTTAAAAACTGTCTGGATGACTGGGCACAGAAAATGGTTATGAATGGTGCCACATCCAGTTGGTTGTTCAGTGACCAGTGGTGTCCCCCAGGGATCAGTACTGGGCCCAGTTCTATTCAACATCTTTACTGATGACCTGGATAAGGGGATTAAGTATACTGTTAGTAAATATGCAGATGATACTAAATTGGCAGGGAGTGTCAATTTGCTGGAGCATAGGGAGATGCCGCAGAGGGACCTGGACAAGCTGAGTCAATGGGATGAGGCCAATAATATGAGGTTCAACAAGGCCAAGTGTAGGGTCTTACACTCTGGCCACAGTAACCCCATTCAACACTACAGACTGGGGGATGGGTGGCTGGAGAGCAACCTGGCAGAGAGAGACCTTGGAGTACTGGTTGACAACCAGCTGAACATGAGTTACCTGTGTGCCCAGGTTGCATGGAAGACCAATGGCATCTTGGCTTGTATCAGGAATAGTGTGGCTAGCAGGTCTAGGGATGTAATTCTCCCCCTGTACTCAGCACTGGTGAGGCCTCACCTCGAGTACTGTGTGCAGTTCTGGGCCCCTCACTTCAAGAAGGATATTGAGGTGTTGGAGTGGGTTCAGAGGAGAGCAAAGAGGCTGGTGAAGGGACTGGAGGGAAAGTCTTATGACGAGATGCTGAAGGATCTGGGTTTGTTCAGCCTAGAAAAGAGAAGACTCAAGGGGGTACCTTATCACACTCTACAACTACCTGAAAGGAAGCTGTAGTCAGGTGGGGGTCAGGCTCTTCTCCTGGGCCACTAGTGACAGGACGAGAGGGCATGGCCTGAAGCTGAACCAGTGGAGTTTTAGGTTGGATCTTAGGAAGCACTTCCTCATGGAAAAGGTGATTATACACTGGAATGGACTGCCCAGGGAGGTGGTGGAGTCACCATCCCTGGAGGTGTTAGGAAAGACTAGATGTGGTGCTTAGTGACATGGTCTAGCTGGTGTCATGGTATTAGGTTGTAGGCTGGCCTTGATGATCTTGAAGGCCTATTCCAGCCTCAGTAATTCCGTGATTCTATGATTCTGTAATATTTGGATACCAGTATATAAATATAATTCACTCTTTTTATCCATGAGATGTCAAACTATGACATCATAACACAAGTTTTAATTTTCCATCAGGTTTGAAGGAGGAATTGAAACTGTTACATAGCTAAACCTGGGATTGAATAGGATTAAATAAGAACTACATCTATATCAAAATGACAAGACAGCATGACACATTGAAAGGCAAGTTACTTTCCACCTGTGGACATAGAAACCACACATATTATTAGGATTGCACCAGTCTGAAACCTGCACTTTCCCACCTCCAGTCTGGAACCAAGTCAGGGGCTGACACAAGTTTGGCTTCATAGAATCATACAATTGTTCATATTTCAGAGCCATCTTAAAAGATATTGAAGGATAATAAAGTTCCAAAATGAAAATACCTTCCTGATTGTGGCATTTTTTCTTTTTTACAGACCTGATATTTTCAACCCCACCTATAGAAGTTAGCCAGGATTGCCCAGAATTAAGTTTCTTGCCCAGATAACATTAACCATAGAGATACAGGTTTATAATCTTCAGCAAGAGCTAACAGAAGTCAAACCATGACTATTGTAGGTTAGCTGTCATGGTGCTATACCATCACAAAGACAATATATTGATTCTCTTATTTTTTAATGGAAAATGGCTCAAAATACAGCTATATATATATATAAAAGAATGTTATGGTACAAGCCATATTGATCTAAATCAGATGTCTAGCAGGCATAGGAAGCAAGGGGTAGCGTTAGGTGAACACAGTTCAAAGCTGGAATGTGTTCTTGCTGCCATGAATTGATTTCAAAGCTAGTGACAACTATTTTTCATTCTTAAAACATGTTCTTGCTGGAGGAAGCATTCCAGAATAACAAGTTTTACAACAATTTATGGATGAGACAGAGTTGGAGGAGTCTATAGGGCTTATTGAAGCTAACTGTAGCTCTTAGCTGATTTCTTAACACTGAGATTCTGTCTAAATTTATGAGGGAAAGGAACCAGAAAGATTTGTATATCTGACCTGCTTTGGATAACAAGAGAGATAACAATCTTCAGAGTGAGGGAGATGGATTCTTTTCATATATAGCTGTGTATTTAGTATTTAGATTATATGTTTTCTACCTATAAGACTAGAAGCGGAAATTCCCTTGTTGACAGAAGATTGAACTTTACTAGCTGGAAGGGGGCCACAGAATGGATTTTCTGAGCAGGATTTTCAAAACTCTTTGAGAGAGCACAACTGCTTCCATTTTCAAAAAAAAAAAAAAAAAAAAACAAACAAACAAAAAAAAACAAACCACAAAAACTTGTGGATTTTGGAGCTTTTTGAAAAAAAACTATTAAGCC
>JANHGN010010349.1:0-48236 GCA_024605025.1 Megaceryle maxima | reverse complement strand
AGGGGCCCCAACAAGGGTTTTTCGAGACCGGATTTCAAAACCTATTTGAGAAGCAACAACGCCTCCAATTTCAAAAAAAAAAAAAAAAAAAAAAAAAAACAAACAAAAACAAACAAACCACAAGAACTTGTGCATTTGGGAGCTTTTGGAAAACAACCTGTTAGGCTCAAGAGGCAGAAAGAGAGGAAAAATTTTACAACTGAAGAATGTAAAATCATTCCTCTCTTTTCTGAAATGTACTGCAGTTTGAGAAAGTCCCTGTGTACACTGACAACGTGTGTGAGAAAGTATTTCAATGTACATTTTGTTTTCATTCCTTGTTATTCCATGTTTCAAGAAATAACTATCACTTGTGGATATTTGGTTTATGATAGAGAGGATATGAAATTCTTTAGAGAACATAATGCTGTATTTGCTACCTAATAACTCCAAGAATCAGATAAGGTATATTAAGTAGATATAGTAAAAATTCTCAATCAATTTATTTTATAATGAAATTTAAGAGGTGGTTTCACCATGGTCTACAAGTACTTAAGTGAGGAAAGCCATCTGATGGTAATGGCTTTTTAATTTACTGCAGAGTAATAAAGAATTTCAGTGAGCAAAAGCTGATGCTAGATAAACCCAACTAGAAACAAGGTACATATAGTAAGTAAAGATAATTAAGTGTTGGAAAAGCTTTCCTAGGTGGATTCCTCATCACCTGAAGGCTAAAAGTTGAGACTGGATATCCTTCAATTAAGTTTGTGATAATTCAAACAGAAGCTGTAAATTCAGTAAAGGAATTAGTGAGTGAAGTTGTTTGTCAGAAATCAGACAGGTATTTTAATGGTCTGTCCCAGCTTTACAAAGACTAGGCAAATACTGAATGCATTCCTTTACCTTATTCAGAAACATCCCAGATTTTTGCATATAATAAGATTGCAGCAACAGTTTTGTGTAAGATTACCAGTGTAAAACAAAGTGTACCACACTAAAGAGGTGACTCATTTCTGCCCTCCTGAGATTGCTTTGCAACACACATTTCAAGACTGTTATCTGGAACGCAAGAATAAAGTCTGTTCTTGCAATGACTCTCCAGAGTGTAAGAGAGATATACGCATCTTCACAATACAGAGGGTGAATGGAGAAAATCATCAACATTCAGTTCCCACTCTCACTTGATTCATTGCTGAGTATATCTCTGGACACTGTTGCTATATCTGTAATCCCTGCCATGTTTTCCTTTTATCCAATTAAGGAAAAAAATGTAACTGAAAAATGTAGATTTGACAGAGAAAGTAATGATTGAGGGGTTTATTACAAGGCCAGAATTAGTAAATCTGTATTTTTATTTCTTCCTTTTTCCTAATCTATCTAATCCTTAAAAATAAAAAATTAAAAGACTCATGAGGTTAGTGTTGGAAGTGCTGGATGAATACACAGTTTCAGACTGAAGAATGAATCAATTTAATTAAAAATCAGAAGTTTTCCTTGTTTTTTATTTAGTGTCTGGGTGAAAGTGTAAAAGAGATGATAGGCCTTTTTTTCCTACAAGAATATCCAACAGAATCCATCCTAAACTTTCTGTCTGAAAATACAGTACAGCATTTTTTAGTTATGCTCAATTGATAGGCAGACATTCTGCCCACTTAATCTACTTGTTCCTGATTTCTTTCAGGAAAGATAGGGAGTTCATATACTCACCTTCACATAGAAACAAGCAATCTTCTTTAGGTCCATTTTATGCCTTCAGGAACCGATACCTCTAACTCAGTGTTTAGACGTGCAATATAAAATGCCTTTCTTAACAATCAAATGTTAATTAAAGATATTCATTCGACTTAATGAATTACAAATAATTTTAAAAGGCTATGTTGAAATGTATATAACTTCCAACGTTTGTCTTTTATTTCTATCTGAGTATGCATCTGAAGAACATCTGATGCATTATTAGAGAGCGATGAGTAATTTTAGTGTTTTCCAGCTACAGAACTGAGTTGGATTTGAGCTGATAAGATTGTTCTGTGTTATTTGGTCACCATTTCACATAGTACATCCTCAGCTTTTCAATTTATGTTAAGGGCTGAGCTGGAGAACCTGGACCTATCTAGCACAGTGCCCCTTCTCCAGCAGTGTTTGCAAGCAGACTTCAGGAGAAAATGATGAACTGAACCTGCTTATTTGATGGTTCCACATAATACTTTCCCATCCTCTAATGATCTTCAGCTGAGTGGACTACCTGAGACTGTTCAGTTTAGTTACAATATGGTAAATCACAAAAGATGTTTTTCCTAAATGCTTCTTCACGGACTTTTTTTCTTATTGCTTGAAGGTATGTAAAGAAGTCAAAATCTTTTTTATCTTATGGAGTTTTGGATGTAAAACAGCACTTCTTAAAAATTGTTGTAAGCAGTGTAGATGGAGAATAACAGAATGCATAAGGGGTAGTTAAGAATTCACATATGTTCAAGAGGGTTGAACCACCAGTCATGCAAAACAGGGAGAAGGAAAATTTCCAATTGTGAGTTCATAGATTCATAGAATTATAGAATGGTTTGGACTGGAAGGGACCTTCAAAGGTCATGTAGTCGAGGCCCCCTTCAATGAGCAGAGAGAACTTTAACTAGATCAGGTTGATCAGAGCACCATCAAGCCTGAACTTGAATGTCTCCAGGAATGGGACCTTCATCACCTCCCTAGGCAACCTGTTCCACTGTTCCACCACCCTCACAGCAAAGAACTTCTTTCTAATGTCCAGAAGGTAATTACTGAGGAACAAACATTAGGCATTTTGACATACATGTCCTACTTAAAAGCAGGTATTTTTCTGTTTCATTAAGTAAGCTCTCAAAAAAACTGTAAAAAATCAAGTCCCCTAAGAGTTTATTGATCAGAACCATTAGTAAATATGACAAGAAAAATTAATTCCATTTATTTAGCTAAATATTATTATTAAGTACTCAGTTGCATAGAACACAGCCTCCTTCTTTTCTTAAATATTTTGAGAAAGTTCAACTTCAATGATACATTACTTTATGCTTAATGTGGCAGCTGATACTGAGGAATGTAGTCCAGGTACACACGTATACCATATGCATTCTGGAAGGATTTAGATGTAGCTGAGGTAGGATTTCCGTATCTGATTTTAAATTTAAATATCTGCTATTTAAGCTAGTTAACCAGATTTCAGTTATAATCAAAGAAGAGAACAGTGGATTTTAGGGTAAAAACCATATAATCTTAAAGAAAAGGTCTAAAAGACACAGACATACTGTAACATCTATTCACTCTTGTTGACTGGAAAGGGAGCCTAGGGTGACTGGCTGAAGTGCAATGTCTAACTTAGGTGTGATAAATCTCTCTAGGGTCTCTGCACTCCCTCCTTGTAAACTAGAGAAATAAGTTTTCTTCAGATTTAAAACTTCTAGAAATAAGCCTTGTAGAAGCCTGCCATCTTTATGACTTTAAATTACTATAATTTCTTTTGCCATTTCAATTTGAACAGCAATTCAAGAACTTCTGAGTTGGAAACCACATTTCCGTGGACTTATGCACTGATGGCCTACTCAGCAGTCCCAAGCTCTTTGTCATGAGTTGGATATAATCTCTTTTTTTTTAATAACATTCTGCTTCTCTTTTCCCCCATGCTTAGAAATTTAAAAATACAAAGATGCCCAGACTTGGATGTAAAATTGCTAGGATTTTCTCAAATTGAAAAAAGCTTCAGTTCAGTTTGCAGTGTATTCATAAGCATCCTTCTACTAATATCTTCAAATACTTAAAATTAAAATCTTTGTGTTCCAATCTCTTCCAAGTTAAAAACTTGGCCTCTTGGACTGTATTTGATGCAAACATAAACCACAGAGCTTTAGTCTATTTATGGGAAAACATTACAGAAAACAAAAAATATGATTATTCATTTAAAAGATGTAGGACTTTTGATTTTATTATGTAAATATATATCACATCAGATAAGAAGGTTGCTTGCTTTCTCTCTGCAGCATGAGTGTCAGGTTGTTAACTATTGTAAACCAGAAACTAGCTTCCAGTAAATACATTTTATGAGCAGATTGGTGTTAACTGATACTAGAAGTGCCAGTTAGTAATACATAACTGAATCATTACAGTGACCAGATGCATCCTGATAAAATCTATACAGCATTCACGAGAAGGTCTGAGTTGCTGATAAGGAGCTCAAGACTTTCTGTTTAAAGCACAGATGAATCCCAGAAAGGTATACATGACTCTTCACACTACTAGACAACAGTTTTTAAGTTGTCTTAGCAGAGGTGGCTTCATAAGCATTTTACCATGCTGTATGAAACTCCAAGGATAAATCTTATTTTTCACATAGAGGAACAGCAACAGGATGGTGAGGGGGTTTCAGAGTACACCCTCCCAAGAATCACACTTCTTTGTATGTCCATGAGGATTTTTTAGTTGTTCAGTCCTCTTTTTCTATAGTTTTTTTAAGATGCTGTTTTTGATGTAGTGTTAGCTGAAGAAGCATCATCCTTAACCTGGCCTTTAGTCAGACATAGAGGTCTCTAAATGTGGACCATCTAGAAAAGTAGGTGAAGCATGGTTTGATGTTTTAATGTAGTATTGCTGAAAAGAGTGATGTAGTGCTGAGTGCTGCTTAATACAGCAACCATGCTGTTAAAGAGGGATTTTGCAATATAATTGAAATAACTTTGAAGGAATGGATGCTACCATGAAAGAGCATTGAGAATCCCAACAAGAGACAATTTTTTGTGGTCTGTATAAGGAAGGTGTTTGTTTGCAAAAGAATTGACTAAGGAAGTCAGTTAGTCATAAATTTATACTCTTTGGGGAACAGCTAGAAAAGCTAACAAAAGTTGGTCTCCTAATCTGAATCTCTCTCTGGAGCATCCCTTCCCTGAAATGACTGTAATGGAAGCCTAGGGAAAGTAGTCATCCAAGTCTTAAGTTAGCCTTTGTGAATATTCCTCTCAGATATTCATATATATATCTCACATGCATGAAAAAATTATATGCATATACCTAATGTTAGGGTCTTCAAACACTGGCTGCTTCTTCATATAACAATGTAATACATAGGAAAAATAGATGTAAATATAATTTCAGTTTGAAGTACATAGAGTTCTAATATTTCTTTCATCAGACAAAAAGATATAAAGAGGAATCAAAGTGCAAGTGACCTGAGTCCCTACAGCAAGCTGAATAACAACAGATAGTTGTGCGGAGGAAGGGAATTCAAGACTAGATTTTAATTTAATTACATCTACTTTAAAGGTCTAACTACTTCCATGCTGTGATCCTAGTCTATCTACATTTTTTTCCCGCTTCTGTGTGTGTGATTTAACAACAAAATGGATAGGAGAAATTAGGTGTCTAAGTGAGAAGTTGCAGGAGAATGATCTCCATATATATATACATGTTGATTTGCCAGGTAATTATTTCAACAGTCTTTCAGTTTCATTAGAGATTCTGGTACGATTCAGAATGTCACTTATTTTCATGTAAAGGTTACAGGAAGGAAAATGAGAACTGACATCTTCCACAGGAAGGTCTTATTTATCAGATATCAGCTGTATCTTCAGTGTTTCTCAAAGCTACATTAGCTCAGCTTTTGTCATACAAAAGATCTTTCCATCTTACTGAGGGGCAGTGACCACAATTTTGCCTTGTTTTTGTTTTGCTTACAGTATTGTTCTGATTTCCAATTGTACTTCTTTAATTAATCAATGGGAATTTTTAAGTGTTATACCTTACAACAGCATCTGTAAATCGTGAGTCATCTCGATGCCTGAGATTGTTAACTCCATCCTAAAAAGGTCTGATATATCTTTAAAACTTACAATAAATTACAGTGTAGATGTCAAAGACAGGACAGGGATCAAATCCAGAATCCTCCTTCAATTTAAGGCTCTCTGGGAAAGCCTTTCACCAAGTTGCAACCTCAGCATAAGCAGTTTCACTGTACCTTGAGGCAATAGATTTCTGATCAGTGCCATCTCCTTTCTTTGAAATGCAGCTTCTTCAACATCCTGCTCAGTTTCTTCCAAGAAGTTGTCTGGGATTTCTGTAGGTTTTTTCTTCATGTTTCATTAAGGAGAAATACAGTCTGTCCATCATCATTAAAGGCAGGCCTATCCCTGTTTGATAAATTCTTAAAATCTGGGGGAAAAAAAAAGTACCTTTTTAGCAAGCATCAGTATTGATCCCTTGTGTGAATGTAAATATGTTGCTTCTCTTAGTCATTTCAGCTCAAAGTTTTATTAATAAAGACTTTTTAAGTGTGGAAATAATCTCTTTTGGTTTAAGGTACATCTTTGATTAGATATGGAAGTTAGATGTAGCTGTCTAAGGATGCCCTGACTGTGTGAAATGCCTTGCCCTCACCTTCCTTGTCAAAAGGATGTTTTTCTATAGGTTACAAGTTGTATCTGCCATATTTGTAGGTTTACTAAATACTCTAAATTCTCTCAGTTGATTCTAAGTGTTTCTATTAAGGCAAACTTGAGTCAAGCTCTCCAAGTGGGATTTAATTTCATGCTTTAGTTTCATCCTACATATGGGATGCACGTGCCTACCTGTGAGTATCTACTTGTGTTCTATATGTCTAAGCTCCACAGAGATGAGTGGTTCAGTCCAGTTGCCTAAATCAAGTTTTCTAGTACCATTTAACTCACATAAACATATCCAGGACATTCTAAGCCTTCTAGAATAACATCTGGAAGCTAATCAGAATATGCTTGTATATCTTATATCTACCCATGACTGGGCATCCGAATCCTGCCTCCAATCAACACAGTCATGTGATTCTAACAACTATTCAGCTCTCCCTAAAATAGACGCTTAGGGCATAATATAAAAGTCTGAACAAGGGTATATGCTGCCATTCCTAAAGTAGAGCAGGTATATCTAGGCCATTTACATGATATTAGGAGATATGATGGAGGATCTCTGAGAGACATGCTTTTCGGGAACACCAGCTGAAGAATAGGTGGGTTATGCTATTATGTTTTTAATAGCAGAGGACCAGTATGCTAAAGTAACAGGGATGAGTCTTTACTGGTCAGTCAACTGAACTGCCTTTTAGATCATCTGAAGCCACATATTGTTGCATTTTTAATTTAAGAAAAATTTCCATAGTATTTATATCATCAAACTCTAAACTGAGTTGCAGTTAAAACCACATTTCCAAGCAATCAGTTGATGGAAAATATTTCTTTTAGCAATGATATCATGATACAAACTTAACTACCCATCTTGCCAACCCTTCTCTACCTTCTATTCTCGTCCACATACTGAAATAATACATCTTCAGTAGAACACTGTCTCTAACTCCTGAGAATTCAATGCAAAATAATAAAGAAGATCCATGCAAATATTTTAAGATTTCTTCCAGTTATGTTGCTGTAGCTATTGAAATTCATGGCAAAAAATATAATTTTATTGCTTAGTTATGACTCAAAACTCACTTTCACCTTTTCTGGGACTCCAGTTGACTTAATTAATTTTTACTTTAAGCTGTTGGTGCAAATGTCCACTTTCTCTGTAGGTCAGAGGTACTATTTTAAGAGTGTGGTTTTCGATTCTTTTGTGAATGATTGTCATAGATAATGGAAAATGGCAGCTGGTTTTGTTCTCAGTGGGAAGTATCTGTAAGTAATTATTAAGGAAGACTAGAACTTTGTATGGCTGATTGTCTCTTCTTTTCAACCTATAAATAAAAACTGAGAGCAATTAGGGCTAAAGGGCAATCTGGATGTAATTTGTGTTCAATGTCTAACACAGCAGGACTCTAATTCAAATGGTGTTATATGCAATGATATGATATTTCCACAGTTCTGTAATTCCCAGATTTGTGCAAGCCTGAAAAAGCTCAAATGCTATAAAAACTTATTTCTAACCAAAGTGGATATCTGGGAATGTTTGAATTGTATAAATCTGTTCTTTTATGATAGGTGGCACAGGTTCCCACATATAAGTCTTTCCCAAAGCTCTGGCAAACATGTTTTTAACACATCTTTATCCCAAGTGAAAATCCATCTACTTTAAAACTGGCCCAGCTAGAAAATACAGTCACCAATAGAAGATCTAAAGGACAAAAATAATGTATTCAGAAATTGATTCTCTTGAATAAAGCTATAATACTGGTAAGAAAAGTGGAACATAAAGAGGTAGGAAACACTCCAGCAACAGTGTAAATACTAACAAGAATTATTTATTATAAATAAAAGACATTCAAGATGACATGTCAAAGCACAATAGCCACTAGTTGTGCAGGGACTCAGATACTCAATTATGCAATTCCAGTTGAAAACAAATGGTATCTTATAATGTTCATGACATGATAGATACTTAATTCTGAACTGCAAAATTCCTGACTTTTTAAATTTGAAATGCAGCTGTGTCAATTAGATGCCGCAGATAGTATTTACATATTTTTGTAGTACAACTGGGGAAAAAAAGATCAGCTGCAATAAAAAAGATTGTCTGTATCTAAATGTAAACCAGCTGATAGAAAATTTTTGTACACTTGTGGCCTGCAATTTGTCATCAATTTAAAAAGGAGAATGAAAAAACACCAAACAAAACCTTACAGTCATACTTGCATGTTTAACTGCTCTGCAATGGCAGAGATAATTCTTGTTTCACTCAGCATTCAGATGACTTACTATTCTTCATAGCTTGTTTAGCTCATTTTTAAACATATAAAGCAAACCATACCTTTTAGAGATTAGTAGATGTGGATGTGTTATTTTGATCCAGTAACAAAGCTGTGCATTTAGGTCTTTGTTCAAAACTCTCACTTCTCACCAGAAAGACAAAAGGCTTTCGATAAGTAATTTTGGGTTGCTGAATTTTGTGCTTGTTGTGATTAATGTCTAGAAACACAGAGGGAGGCCAGTTAGCTTGGCTGCCTCAGCAAAACTTCAGATGTTCTAATGTACAGGATAAGGTATATCCCTAATGTCCCACTTTATTCCATAATGCCTGTCACAGACCATCTGATAGAAGCACATCCTAAAAAGGTCTTAGTGTGTCTTATTCCTTTGGGTTTGTGATTGATGGACCCCTTGCTCTACAGTCTCAAGGAGGAGAGAGGAATGAGCAATCTTCATTCATTTTAAATCTACCTTATTTTGTTTTTTTCTTTATCTTCTTTCTTCTCCTTCATCTATAGCTGACTGTCATTACTCCTTGCCTTACAAAGTCCTTTTTGGCTTGAGCATAGATAACAACTCAGCCTGCAACATTGCACTGAGTCTTCACCACTGTAGGTTGTAATTCTTTTCCCTCTTTTCTTTTTTATCTTCCACATTTCCATCTTCATATTCCCATCTTCATCAGGCTTTTATGGACAAAGTGAGGCACATCTGTTTAATGGAAGGATTATGACACTTTTTACACTTTCCAGCCAGCATAGGAGGGATTTTTTTTTTTTTTTTTTTTTTTTATCTAAAAGAAATTACTTATATTTCTTAATAATCATCATTTATTCTCTATAACGTCTCACATTATCTTAGATAAGGGACCTAAAAAACCTGGCAGCTTTAGATCTTGTAGTGTGTGATGATGGCTGGATCTTTTCAGCAATATGTATAGGGAAAACATATGTGTAAGCCTCAATACTGTGCAACCATAATTAGTACAGGGAATGAAAGCTCTTTCCTTCACTATAAGTTTGAAGTGTTTGTAGTATCAAGGAATCTAAATACTATCTGAAATTTTTTTGGACTTCTATGTATCCCTGGCCAGATTTCTGTTTTCTTCAGCTCTGCAAACTGAGTGCTCCAACAGCTGCAGTGCCTCTCCAATTTTGTTCTGGAAAAGGATGGAGAAAAAAAATGCATATACTTCTCTTCCTAACTACTGACTGGTTGGTGCTGCTCCTTAGATATGCCAATGGTGATGATCTGAGGCAGGGCTGGTATTCTGTCTCTAATTTATTTTGACCATCTGCTTTTCTTACTTCTAATTGGTGTGTGTTAAGAGAGAAAATATTCCTAAAGAGCATTTAGACTGAGGATGCTCCTGGACTCACTAAAAGCAGATTGAAATGTAATATTTGTTCTCTTTTGGGCAGATCGGACTGTATCTCAGCAACCATCCCATATTTGGCACAATTATTACTTTTATATAAAGTGGGTATACGTGCTAAGGTTGTTATTGGTATGAAGGATGCATTAGTAAAAATAAGAGATCATTTTAGCAGGTTCTGCACATTTGTAAAATATTTATGCTGTACCCTTCATATACTGCAGTTTCATTGTAAACATTGAGTCTTATGTATCCTACTAATGCTTAAGATATGAAAAATGCATTCAAATAGGGGTTCTTGAATAGGCGTTTGTGCACTCTGATCCCTCACTGTGGAACAGTAGCCTTAAGGTTAGTCTGTTTCCTTCTCTCATCATCTCAATGGAGATCTTGAGAAAGGTGTCTGAAGTCTAATTTGCAGTATTTTTCAGATCCTAGAGCCATGTTTTTGCTGAAGGAGAGTTAATTGTATTAGAGCCTGAACTCTGAACTGGGAGCAGAACTTTCTAACCATACAAAAATCTGCCCCCTGAACCACTGCCACGCTGCAGATTGCAGGAATGGGAGACAGTTAAACATAGTTGAAATAAAAATGGACATTTTCATTTGTATTTGTTTGTTCTTCTTGCTTCCCCTACACTTTCTGGGTAGGATTAATATGATCTAAGTTACCTACCTGGCAGTGCAGTCTGAAGTATCTAATCTACCTGTGTGAAGAGAGGAGCAACCCCACAGGTGATCTGATTTGATCTCAGAGGTGTTTCTCTTTCTGTACTAGTTTCAGAGAAGAGTCTAATAAATAGCTTAGACTAAACTTTAAGAAGGTTTTTTTTTCCAAGTAATTTTGAGTTTTCTAGTGACATTGCAATTGGATTTTCAATCAGTACCAGAAAAACAGTTGCATTCAAGTAGATGGACAAAAAGTAGTTTTTATCCATTCCATATCATGAATAAGTTTTTTCATAATATAGATTAATTATACTTTTTTTTGATGAAGCAAAACCTACATACCAGTCAGTAATTTAAAGTATTATTTTCAAGTTTCATTTCCCTCAATAGCTAAAAAGCCTTGTAATAGTAGCTACACTCTTCTAGTGGATATGATATGAAATTTGGTTAACATACAACATTTCTTGCTAATACTGTCCTTGTATTACTTTTTTACAATATTCCTCAAAGAATTATGGTTTGTTTTGTCTTTATCATTTTATAGGACCCTGGTGATAGTGTATGGATTCTTTTGAAGAAAGAGTATTGTACAAGTATTGGATGAAATATCTACCTAGTAAACAGCTTTGCTGGTAAGCCGTTTGTATATTCTTTCTTCTCATCCGCAACATTTCATGTCAAGCTATGCAAAAGAAGGCTTATATCAGGTTCAATTAGATGCTTACTCAACACGAAGTATATTTAAAATATTTACAGTTCCTTTTTTCTTTTAACAAATAGCTTCAGTATTACTATATTGTTTCCACCTCCCTTGAGAAAAATATTTTTAGTTTCCATTTTTTTCCTGTTGCATATCATGAGGCTTTGTAGACTGTGTTATCTACAGATGTTCCTTTGCAAGAAATGTGCAAGTTTAGTTTTGTAATCTTGTGCAACATTCAGAAATCTTCTTGCTGTTTTATTCTTCCTTTTTTTTTCCTGTGTTTTGGTTTTTGGTTGTTTCGTTGGGTTTTTTTATTATTGTTAATTTCTGTCTGTATTCGCTATAAGTGCTTGTGGTTTTGGTTTGTTGTTGATGCTAAAGAGTGTTTATGGAGCTATAAACATTGGTGTAGTTTTAATTCATAGATGATTAACATGTCAGATATTAAAAATATTTAAATAAAGAGTATCAAGAAAATGACACATTATTTAAAGCATTAGTTATAAGGTCACTAGACAGGAACACCTGAACTCTAGTCCTGTTACTACCTCTGGTTTATTGTATGACCTTGAGTGAGAAACTTCTGAAGAGGGTGAACAGTATTTCTGTGAGGGGATACAGTAATATATGAATTGAATTATTTTTCTTTACATAATTGGAGAGCTCATTATGTAGCTGTTAAGAATGACTACATTAAGCCTTATAAGACTTATTTCTTAAAAAAACAAAACAAAACAAAACCAAAAACAAACAAACAAAACCTTAGCAAAAATTAAATCATATAAAATATAACTTTAGTTTCTAATAGAGTTGCTTTAACTCTTGCATTTCCAATACTGACCTCACTGCTGATTCCTACTTCCATCAATTGTTTGTAAAATTGAAATATTGTTAGGGATTTTATACGTGACAAAAAGGCAAAGGTTTATGGATTTGAAGTAAAGAAACCCAAGACAAAATCATGAGATTAGACCTGCCTGATTGCTGTATAAGGAGATACATGTCGCAGACACTGATGAAACACACATGACATTTTATAAAATGTTAGCCACAGATGCTGAAACACTTGACACTTTGAAACATCTCTAGTTAAAAACAAATGTGTCTTCTCTGTTAAGCCTTTATGAGCAAGAGAGAAAATGTCTGGGAAATGTGTTTGTGCTGTATTTTCACATATATACCTGGATATTTAACAGGATGAAGGGATCAAAATCTTTACCTGGCAGAAAGATCACAGATAGTGTTCAAAACCCATCTGGACAAGTCCCACAACAGATTTATCTACTTAGACTTGCTTTTAAGCAAGGTTTTGACTAGATATTCAGAGGTCCTTCCAACCTGATTTATTCTAAGGGTCTGTGAGTCTGTGTAGTTAGGTGATATGTGTGATGATCAGAAAACTATCAAATAATGTCCACACACCCAGGTACTTTACTTAATCTTCAAGACAAATTACATGGTTTAATATCCAATGGATGAAACCTACTGAACTCTAAAGATGCTGAGGGAAGATGGGGAGCCAGTAAAAAGGAAGAGAGATTTCTTTAGTAAGTTTAGGATCCAACTGTGGGAGATAATTAGGTGTCTAATACTATAGGTGTACATATAATTTGTCCTGTGGTTTTCAGATTTTCTTTTAAATGCTTTTGTTTTAGAGTATAACTTGCTCTCAGAAGTCTGTGTGATCACTGACTGCTTTGATCACTTGAGGGCACAGATTTTTACATGCTGAGCAAAACCTAAGCCCACTTAGGGAAATATGACTGATTTTACAGAAGGAACTCTCAGTCCAGTCTCTCTAGAAGGGAGTTATAAGCCACCATAGGTGAATATGAGTGAAGTATACTATGTTTATATAAAAGGACAAATGTCATTTTACAGTATGGATAAAAGTTAATTGGAGGCAGATAACGGCAGAAAGCTTGGACAGGTTGGGAAAACAAAGTGCTGGAATAAACTGCTTGGATATGTTGTGGATACAGTCACTGGAAAGCTTTCAGAATAGACTGAAGAAAGTTCTGTCGTGTAACTCCTCTTCATTGGGGTAAAGGTGTGGATTTAGTCATCTTCCAAGGTCTCTCCCAGCCCTTTTAGTCTTTAATTGGCTGCCCCTGGATCTGGAACACAAATTATTACATACAAAATTGTTATTCTGAAAAACAATTGTTTAGAAAGGAGGCTGGGGGCAAGAGAGGCTGTGGATAGGCTCACCTCTATCATGTACATTATAGTGGGCAATTGATGCAATTGCCATCAACTAAAATCTGTATTGTCTAAATTGGGAGTAAACAGTATCAACTTATGTTTGGAGGAAACTGAATCCCTGATAGGAGACTCTCATTTACAATCATAAAGATTTCTCAAACTGCACTCTCAGTGTGTTGAAAATATAAAGAAAATATCTGGTGACCCTATTTACTTTAAAATAGTGTGGCTTCAATGCCCCATCTGAAATCAACAGCCCTAATATCCCATACATTATCAGACTTGACATATCTACTGATTTAGGTTGTAGATGTTTTTAGCAGCAAGCCACTGCTGTACTGGAGATCTGAAGGCTTCTGAATATACCACTTTTGTGGTATAGCTGTGATGAACACACAGAGCAAGATTACTGCATGTATGGGCATAATATTGTTTGAGGTATGAAAGAAATGAACACTGTGCCTAGAAACAAATTTATGATTAATTCAATACATCAATTACAAGTAGCAGCTCTGTTTCCAAATACTCAGAATCATAATCTCTTTAGCAAATAATAATGGCTTTTACATGCCTTAATATTAGGTGTATGAATTGACAGATGACACTCTTCTCTGTATATCTCAATTGTATAGAAACATAAGCAGTTGCAATAATCCTTTTCTATGCAACTAGTAGAATCTGAAACCTCTTTGAAAAGGGCTCTTTAAAGCTGAGCTCCAGCTTTTCATATTTGTGCTTTTTATTTGTACTTTAACAGCTTGAATACTGCTAGTTAGAGCTGCTGCTGTACCTTTAAATTTTCTGCTTCTCATGTCTTAACATACTCACAAATTTACATGTTGACTGTTGTGCTGGATTTTTTGAATTAAAAAAAAAGATACAGTTTAAGATTAAAATGAGTATTCTTTTTGTCTGCAAAATTTCTGGCCTTAATACCCATGATGTTCATCCAGCACAGGTGCCCTACTATGTAATTACTGGAAACAGCTTAAAATAAAACACTGAAATAGGACCAGTAACCTTGAAAATATTATCATTACATTAGGTAATGGCAGTTGCAAGGTTGCATATGTATCATGTTCTGGTCTTTCACTGTCTGATGACTGAAACTGTAGCAGCAGTACTCACAAAGAAAGTAAAAATTCAAATATCCCTTCAGAAAACATTTTCTTGAGTTGTAAATTATTCTACAGTGGATTTTTTTAAAGATTTGCTCTGCAGAAATCACAGTCTGCCACACCTGAAAGCCTTTCAGATCTGAATCCATTGATCAAATATACTTTTAGCATTCCCATTTCTTTATGGGTTAAGCAATAATAAATACTGAACAGAGACTCCAGCTGTAGCTGGAGCATTTTCAATAAATAAAGAGTTAAATACAACCCAGGGCAGAGTCTGGGAGCTCTCACCGATACTTGAATACTAGTAGCTGGTTCCTATTTTATAGCAGACCCCAGGTCAAGGAGAAGTGATTAATCCTGCTTTTGCTGGAGCAAAAGGTGTAGTTTACCCCTGGAAATGTTTAAAAATGCAGCTTTACTTTAGAAAAGTTACATTCATCATCATCATTGTTTTTCTGACGTGGCTGTATGGACATTTGCTGCATGTTGATGAACAGTCTCTTTCTCCAGTCCAGAATCACCTTCAGAAGTCCATTTTATGTAAAAATTTCCTTGGAAATTGACTCCGCAGCTTCCTTGCAGTACCATTGCAGTTGTTTAGATCAACCTGGGAAGTTCATTTTTGCTTTGGTATTGCACATACTCATATTGCCAACTGGTGAAGTGTTCTGCTGGTTGTATGTCTACATTAAGTGCAAGTTATGTTTCTTTAGTTGAGGTAAGTGGGGAAGGTATCAGATACCAGTCAAAGCAACATGGCGTTACCATGTGGAATATTTCAGAAAAAACATGAATATAAATTGTGTTTACGTAGACAAAGAGGGCTGACATTATCAATGATGGGTTCAAAACTGAGCAGCAATATGGTTTTGCCTATTTTCCAAAGGAAAGTTTCTTCTACCTTCTGCCTTTTACCAACTTCATGTTTAATCACACAAATCGAGCTCATCAAAGAGTTTTAGTTCAACTTGAAGAAAACTGGACTTTTGTATATTTCTGTGGAATTTTTTTGCCAAGTGATAGTGTAGCTAACTGTTCTTGGAAATGTGTTAGTATTAAAAAAACACAGTCTAAGATGATGGGTGTATGGTACAATTCCAGAATGCTCGGGTTTTTTTGAAATGTGTGTTTGGATGAGTGTTTGGGTCTTCTGGAAAAGCAGTAGTTCGTTCAGCTCAAAGCAATACAGCAATTAAACAAATACCTTCCAACTGAGTGTAAGAAGTTACAGGTAAGGTGATCATCTGCAGATTTCCTGGGTGTATTAAAAATAAAATAGGTCAGTTTTTGCCAGAGTTGCAAGAAATTGATGCATTCCTTTGAGGATAAGTGACATAATCCAGGTTTTGGTCATCATCTCTTGCCCATTGATAGGGAAGGAAGAAAAGGTAACCAAAGGAGAGGTGACTGTTGCAGAGTGGTTGACATCCATCTGTATGCTTAGAATACACCATCTCACTCCTCAGGATTCATGCAATACTGTGCTGATTCAAGCACCACCATTCTGTGGATCATATTCCGTGGTTTAGTAATCTGAGTAGAAAATTTTACAAAATACACCCTCCTCCATCTCCTTATCAAGATTCTTTAACCAGAATGAAGTGGAAAAAAACCCAAAACAAACAAACCAAACAAACAAAACCTACTTTGGATTAGATTTCATCCACATGGGAAAAATATTCTATATATTCTAAGGTGGTGGACTTAATACAAAAAGCCAGAAAAATGTGCAAAATATGATGAAAGTAAAGTGGGTTAGTGGTATGATGTTTTCCTGTATTATTTTTGAAATCTGAAGATCTTAGCTGATATTTTAGACTATTTCATAAGCAAGGATGTCTCAATCTCACAAGACATCTGTTTCTGAAATTAAAAAGTCAACAACTGCAGGATTCCACATCAGTAGCAAACTTTGCTTAATAGAGATTCATGATTCAAAGAGATATGTGACTTAAAATCTACTAGGGAGCATGAAGCAATTAATAGTTGGAACTTTTTATAGAACCTTTTATCCAAAGATCTCAAAACACTTTACTGACTTTAATTAGGCCTCACTCTATGCAATATCCACCTGGAATAGAGAAATATTCTATTTTTCTTTGGTATATAGGGGAACTTAAGACACAGAGGTTAAGTGATTTGACAGTGATCTTGTAAAAGCAAATTGTAATGATAGGAATAAATCCCAAACCTTCTGCTTCCCAGTCCTGTGTTCTATCCACTGGGCTGTTTCCTCTACATTAAACTCAAGGCTTTTTCTTATCTTTCCTGTAACATGTGTGATTTTGATTACAGAATCAAATCCATTCACTTAGAAAGAGTTTCACCCTCTCCAGAAAGGAAAAAAAAAACAAAACAAACATTAAACAAATCAGTAAAAGACCACTTTCTACTCTCAGCTAGACTTGAAAATCTTCCTATTTACTGCAAAGAGAACTATGAAAGATATAGAAGAATAGACTCCATAGGTAAACATGCTAACATTGGAGATGTCAAAATCATAGAATCACAGAATAGACTGGGTTGGAATGGACCTTAAAGACCATCTAGTTCTAACCCCCCTGCCATATGCAGGGACACCTCCCACTAGACCAGGTTGCTCAAAGATGAATCCAACTTAGTCTTGAACACTTTGAGGAAGGGGGCATCCACAGCTTCTCTGAACAACCTGTTTCAGTGCCTCATCACTCTCACAATAAAGAATTTATTTCTAATAGCTAAGCTAAATCTACCTTCATTCAGTTTAAAACCATTACCCCTCATATTGATACAGACCTTACTAAAAGTCCCTGTCCAGATATCTTGCAGTCCCTTTTTAAGTACTGGAAAGCTGTTGTAAGGTCTCCCCAGAAACCGCTCTTCTGCAGGCTGAACAACCCCAACTCTTTCAACCTCTCTTCATAGAATAGGTGCTCCAGCCCCCTGATCATCTTTGTGACCCTCTTTTGTACTTGCTCCAAGAGGTCCATATGCTTATGTTGGGAGGCCCAGATCTGGATAAATTACTCCAGGTGGTGTCTCACAAGAATGGAGTAGAGGGGAAGAATCACCTCCATTGACGTGTTGGCCATGCTTTTTTTGATGCATCCCAGTTGGTTTTCTGGGCTGCAGGTGCATATCACCACCTCATGTTGAGTTCTCATCAACCAATAGTCAATAATGAATAAGATCAATAAATAATAAGAAAGAATAGTTTGGGGTGTGGTTTTTTAGATGGTATAAAATGCAACAAATTATTCCTGCATTATGCCCAGGAATTCAGCCTCACAAAAAAAAAAAATCTTAAGACTGTTGAAGGTCATAGTGTCCTGGGAAAAGGCCATTGGGAATCATCTCAGTCAGGTATATCCCCTGAAGCTGGGAACTGTTGCATAAGACACAGACATCTACCTAATCAGGCAAGCTCTTAAATAATAGTATCCTTGGCAAGAAGCAGAGGAAAGAAAGGAGGTCAATATGATTAAATTAGCAGATAATGGAGATAATTCTGTTGCTGTGTCTCTAACAGCCACTTGACTGAGGATATTGGGTCAGATAATACGATTTGTTTCTTGTAGTTTAATGTACATTTTGAGAATGGTAGGAAAAAAAGAAATAAGCAAAAGAACTAGGTTAACCCTGGTAGCCAAGATAAAAACTGTGTTACTTCCATCTCTCAAAAACCTAATTTCAAAGAGTCTGAAGTTTTTATTTCTGGAATTAGTTGTTCACCAGATGTTGATAATGATTATTAGCACAAAATCAAGAATCACTATGGTTGGAAAAACCGTTTAAGATCATCGAGTCCAACCATTATCTAAATCTACCAGGGCCACTAATACACAATATCCTTGAGCACCATATAGAGACAACTTTTAAATACACCCAGGGATGGCAATTAAATCACTTCATTGGGCAGCCTGGTCCAGTCTTAGGTAGTCTTTTTGGTAAAGAAGTTTTTCCTAATGTCCAACCTAAACCTCCCCTGGTGCAACTTGATGCTATTTCCTATGTCCTGTCAGTTGTGACTTGTGAGAAGAGACCAACACTGACCTCATTCCAACCTCCTTGCAGTTGTTTGTAGAGGATGATAAGGTCTTCCCTCAGCCTCCTTTTCTTCAGACTAAACAACTCCAGCTTTTTCAGCTGCTCCTGAGCAATATTTGCAAGACTCTTCGTCAGCTTTGTTGCCCTTCTCTATACCCACTCCAGCACCTCAATGTCTTTCTTGTACTGCACTGCCCAAAACTGAACACAATACTCAAGGTGTGGCCTCACCAGTGCGAAGTAAAGGGGACAATCACTTCTCTAGTCCTGCTGGCCACACTATTCTTGACACAGGCCAGGTTGCCATTGCCTTCTTGACCAGTGTGCCTGGTCACACTGCTGGCCCATGTTCAGCCAGCTGTTGATCAACACCCCCAGGTCCCTTTCTGCCAAGCAGCTTTCCAGCCACTCCTTCCCAAGCCTGTAGCATTGCCTGGGGTTGTTGTAACCCAAGTGCAGGACTCGGTACTTGGCCTTGTTGAAGCCCATATGATTGACTTCAGCCCACTGATCCAGCCTTTCTAAGTCCCTCTGAAGAGCCTTCCTACCCTCAAGAAGATCAACATGCCCACCTATCTTGGTGTGATCTTCAAACTTACTGAGGGTGCTCTCAATCTCCTTGTCAAGGTCATTGATAAAGATATTAAACAAAAGCGGCCTCAGCACTGAGACCTGGGGAACACTAATTATGATTGAATTTAACTCCATTCACTACCAGCCTCTGGACCCAGCCACCCAGACAGCATTTGATCCATCAGTCTATGCCTCTCCAGGGCATCCATTTTTTTCATAGAGATGCTGTGGGGAACAGTATCAAAGGCTTTATTGAAGTCAAACATCCACTAAGAACATCACCTTGTCATAGAAGGAGATGAGGTTCATGAACCTGTGCTGACTGGGCCTGATTGCCCTGTAAATGGTATGGTATGGCACTCAAGTTGATCTGTTCTATGACCTTCCCTGGCACTGAGGTCAACCTGACAGCTCTGTAGTTCCCCAGATTCTCCTTCCTGCCCTTCTTGTAGATGGCTGTCATGTTTGCTAATCTCCAGTCCATTGAGACCTCCCTGGTTAGCCAGGATTGCTGGTAAATCATGAAGAGTGGCTTGGTGAGAACATCCACCAGCTCCTTCAGAACTCTTGGGTGTAACCCATCTGGCCCCGTAGACCTGTGTGTGTCTAGGTGGTACAGCAGGTCACTAAACATTTCCTCTTGGATGCTGGAGGTCTCCTTCTGTTGTCCATCCCTGTCTTCTAGATTGAGAGGCTGGCTACCAGCAAACAACTAGTCCTGCTAATAAAGACTGAGGCAAAGAAGGCATTAAGCCCTTTCCTCATCCTTCATTACTATGTTTCCCCCTACATCCAATAAAAGATGAAGATTCTCCTTAGTCCTCCTTTTGTTGTTAATGTATTTATAGAAACATATTTTTATTGTCTTTTACACCAATAGCTAGACTGAGTTCTGGTTGGGCTTTGGCCCTTCTGATTTTCTCACTACATAGCATCAGTGCATCTTTGTAGTCCTCCTGAGTGGCCCACTCCCTTTTCCAAGGGCCATAAAGTCTGCTTTTGTTCCTGAGTTTCATCCAAAGCTCTCCATTCAGCCAGGCTGGTCTTCTTCCCCGACAGACAATTTTTTGGGACATGGGGATGAGCTGTTCCTGTGCTTTCAAGATTTCCTTCTGAAAAATGCCCAGCCTTCCTGGGCTCCTTTGTCCTTCAGGATGGCCTCCCAAGGGACATTGTCAGTCAGTCCCTGAACAGGCTGAAATATGCCCTGTGGAAGTCCAAGGTGACAGTTCTGCTGACCCTTCTCCTTATTTCTCCAAGAATAAAAAACTATTATTTCATGATCACTAGGCCCAAGATAGCCTCCAACAGTTACATCTCCTACAAATCCTCTGTTAACAAGAATCAGTTCCAGGAGAGTACCTTCTTTAGTTGGCTTTTTCACTAGTTCCATTGGTAAGTCATCTTCCACACACTCCAAGAAGCTACAAGACTGTTCCCTCTCTGCTGTATTATATTCTCAGCACACATCTGGGAAGTGAAGTCCCCAATGAGAACAAGAGGTAATGATTGCAAAATGTCTTCCAACTGCTTATAGAATATTTCATCAGTCTCATTATCCTGACTGGGCAGTCTGTAGTAAACTCCCACCATGATATCTGCCTTGTTGGCCTTCACCTCGATTCTTGCTCATAAACACTCAACCCTGTCATCTCCAGCATTAAGTTGTAGACATTCATATCCCTCCCTGACAAAGAGGGCCATCCCACTGCCTTGTCTTCCTCACCTGTCCCTTCTGAAAAGTTGGTAGCCATCAATTGCAGCATTCCAATCAAGTGAGTTATCCCACCACATTTCTGTGATGGCATCTATATCATAGTTTTCTTGCTGCACAATAATCTTCAGTTCCTCCTGCTTGTTGGCCTGAGCTGAGTGATTTGGTATAGATGCACTTGAGCTGGACTGATGATCTTGCCACCTTCTTGGAGGGAGAAGGTCTAGCTCCCACCAGCCAGTTCTCAGATGCCTCAATATTTACCAGCCTATTAACTCTTGTGTCTTCGCTGCTGCATGGATCATTGTCCCCCACCGCCACCGAGACAGCCAACTGTAAGACCTCACTGTCCTAAAGGTTCTGACATGCCTCTGCCAGGCTCCTCTCTAGCAGGCTCAGTTTTATCCCCATCCCCCTTCGAGTCTGGTTTAAAGACTTTCAATGAGCCCCACTAGCTCTTGCTCCAGGATCCTTTTCCCTCTTTGAGACAGGCATTCCCCATCTGTTACCAGCAGACCTGGTGTCATGTAAAGCAGCCCAAACAAAAAAAAAAGAGACAAGAGAGAACTCATTTCAGACCTTACACAGATAAAAGCAGGTGGTTCATGAAAGTTTGATTAATTTGCATTACTAGAGACATTTCTATGCTTAGCTTTATGACAAAACCTGGAAGCATGTATCCATTGTTTTTCTTCCAGTTCCCGACTTTCCTTAATGTCACTGTAATAACCGATACTAGATACTAGAGCTGGCCAACCAGTGCAAATATTTTTTACACTTTTTTGGCACCAGAAGAACCTAAGAAGTTCTGTGTTGAGGTATCATGGGAACAAATATTCAGTCAAATAATGAGTTTGGAACAAACACAGAAATACTTGCATTGATTGAAGTATTCACAACCCAAGTGATCCCAAGCACTGTTACATAGTCAGGGTCAATGTCACCCAGGCAAAATAAGCCAGCACATTCTCATTTCACAGGTGATCCTGTGAATTAATTCGAAAGGATTTGTTATCAAAAGTTACTTGCTAAATATTCTTTGTGAATAAACTAAACCACCAAGGTACAGGTTAGGAAATTAGAAACTGTTTACATTCCACGTAGAAACAGAAAAAGATGACACTGAAGTGATTTCACTGTTCACACTTCACAAAATCTGCTGAACGTAGACTTGACTTTTAAATAAATAACTAGTCTTTGCAGTTCTCATCATGGATTCTAAAAAGGCAGATGCAGCTATTGCAAATGATTTTGCTCAGCGCTACATTTGTCAAAAGCTGTCAGAATGTAGTAAAAAGGTGTTTATACAGAGTAATATGCTGCTTGAACTTCTGCATGTTTCCTAGACTGGAGATTTTAGAGTGCTGATTTGTAAGAGTGAAAGAATTCCAAAAGGGCTTGTTATTTTCTGGCTTTACTAATTTATATATGACGCACTTCTGCACATTTACATGTCTGCAAATTACAGCCAACACTCAAGGCCTGGAAAAGGAATCTAATGAGATAGAAAAACACCAATCTGCTTCACACTGAACTATGGTTGTGCAGTTTGGTGATACAAAGTGGGTACAAAATAATAATTATTTTACCCATAATTTTGCATGCCTTTAAGCATGACTAAATAACTTTTTTCAAAAATTAAGTTTGTGTCAAGGCAGTCAAAACTGGGGAGGGAGAGGAAGATTTTAGTATATGCTAAACCAACAAAATTTACAAGAGATTTTCATACAATTGTGTGTGCCTGCTATCTTCTATATTGTGTCTCTGACTCAGCAAGCTTACCTGACCTTCAGATAAAACAAAACCAAACACAAATAAACATAAACAACAGCAACAAAAAAAGTAAAACAAACAAAACAAAACAAAAACAAATAAATAAATCAAAACTCTAGCATTCTATGTAATGTGCCAATTTAAAGTGAAAGTTTCATCAAATAGTATATTAGAGTATTTTCGTATATAGCAGGAAATATATTTATCTGGAAAACAGAAAGATACATACTGGTGAACAGGTGCATGCTGTCTGGTCTGGTTGCTGACCAAATGAATGCTATAATCAAAGTAATAAAATAAGTTTTATTTACTCTAATGTCTCATGAATACTTTTAGCTGAAAATTTTTTAAGAAATCCTTAAGGTACTGGCAGGCAAACATGGAAAGAAGAAAAATAAGTTGTCAGGAAGAAAGACATCACTTATTATTATATTTGTCCAGGTGGTCTAGTTACATTCATAAGCATGCTAAATAAGGAATGAACTGGTGAGAGAAAATGATACCTTCAAGACCATATATGAACCAGTCTTCTTTAGTGTGAAAAGTATTAAAGATGTTCCAAAGCTTGGAAACTTGACTTTCTTCTATTTTTATGGGATGAATCATGAATTTTTATTTTTTTTTATTTTTTTTTTAACATTACTAGAAGATGAACTTGCTAACACAAGGTTTTCTCATTCAGAATTTGAAACACAGGGGAAAAAAAAATATTTGTCTTTTAATAACCTCCAAGGACACTACTTGATTGTACTAATTTTTCTGAGAAATCCTTGGCCATGTTGCAGTGGCATAAAGGTCTCAGAAGTCCCTGAACTGCAAATTACTTGAGATTAGGAGTTTATTGAGGGACGTGTTCAAAATATTGCAATGGATCTACTCTATATCTCCACTGTACCTATGGTACAATGGACACTCATTCGTCGTAGTAGAAATTAAGACTACTTTTCTTTTGAAAGACTTTCTTCATTTCTTCTTACATTGGAACAAGTTGGCAAAAATTACATTCTTCAAAGTTTTTTGTTCATAAATAAATTTCAGAGGTAGAATTATTTTCTACCATAAGCACAGATCAGAATTCCATAAGTACATTTGATTTTAATTTTACACTTTGAAATTCAAATACTGTGTTAGATATGAAAAAAAAGTTGTGTATCTTCCCAAATTAACAAATCTTATTTCATTCTGCTAGTTTTGGCTGGGATAGAGTTAATTTTAGACTTAATTTTTTTAGTTGCTGTCTGGTATAAAACTATGACATTCATATACACAATAAGTCTTCTGAAAGTCCTCAAATTAATCTTTACAAAGCACAGCCATGTTTCATATTTCATATTCTATCATTGTAATAACGTGGGTTTTTTCAATCTCCTATATAGCTAAAATACACTACTTTGTGCAGTGATTGCATTTGAATAAATTGTTTTAAGGCTGATGGCATTTCTTTGCCATTACTCTAGGTCCTTTGACAGAGGATGATGAATAACATTCTTTAAAAGAATTTCATGATGAACAACCTCTTCAGAATTTCTGTTATTTTTTCTTACCTTTAATGGCTGCATTGCTGTTCATAGCCTAACTTCGTGTAGGGATGGTACCTGGATGCACAAAATTCTTTCATATTGCTATCCTCCTTTGAAAGAAAATGTGACTGTACAACTAAGGAATAAGTGTGACCCATAATCTGGAGGGCATGGAGACCAGGACTGCAAACTATATTGTAGATGACCACTGCCCAAATAAAACTATGTTTAAAAATGTGAAAGTACTAACAATCAATTGTTTCTTCCAACTTAGACTGTGCTTATTTCATTGTGAACATCACAGCCAAGTTTGACAAGTTCTAATCTCTTGCAAAGTCTTGCTGAATTTCCAGTTAAATCTTTCATTAGGGAATAATGATTACTGTATTGTGAAGAGGCATCACTTCTAGTATCATTTTAAGCACTTACACATACTCACCTTAAAGCAGGAGCAAGAAGTTGTTTAGATTATTTATAGGTACATTTCCATGCTTTTAAAATAATGGGGCTTAACTTTGTTTTAATTTTGGATGGTAAAATTCAGGACTTCTATTAAGCCAAACCCACAAAGATATATAGGTTCCCAGTTCCAACTGAAGGACTTGAAATCCTAGTTCCAGAGAGGGCTCTGCAGTCCTTTCAATGCAAGAAGAGAAATGTCAGGGAGTATATCATGCAGAAGTAACAGAATTGACAGAACTGGTGGGCTGAAATAAATTCCATTGTAGGAAATTAGCATTAGCTCAAGGATCCTCTATCCTCTATAGAAGTTGTATCGAACAGTTATGGAGCTACTAATACACATGTGCCTGATGTACTCCTGCTTCATAGTTCTACAACCAATAGCAAAGAAATAGAATATGATGTGATGGAAATCTCCCAGAAACTGGAGCTAGATGATCCTCATGCTTGGAGAACATTCAGAATTTGCTACCAAACCTATGATATCCACATACTCTTCTCTTGGACAGTAATAATCTCCCATTAGTCTTAGTCATAATTTATTAGTTTTTTATCTCCTTGTGCATGATAGAAAGATCTCCTGAGGTCTGAAACTGCTGTTGCCCAGAGGAAAACATACCATGCCATTTATGGCAATGACATGGTTAAATGCATCAGTTGGGTAAATAGTCACAGAAGATATTTGGTATAGAAACCCATAAGTAATTAATGTAATCTAAAATGTCTCATAATGCAGGCTGTGTCTGGGAACACCAGCTACAGAAGATAAAGCCCTTTCTAGTGGTGTGACTGTATGATATAGCACTGTACTACTTTTCATGTGTTCACTAAACATATCAGCCCATTTAGTTCTGCACAGACTCTGTTTAATCATTCCTTTGAAGCTTCAGTAGCACATTCAGCTCTAGTGTATGTTTGAAACGTGATGAAAGTATAAGGCATTCTTGATAGAAATAAAAGCATGATTAAAGAGGTAGTACACCAATTGTCAGTCACATTTTGTAAAGTCATTATCCTTTTGCAAACCTCTGTTTGAGAGACCTATTTCACTATAAAAATATACATAGTTATTATTATTGGGGACTAAAAAAAAAGGAACATTGTTGTCTCTCCTTCCTTAAGATGTAATTGGGAATGCAACTCTAAAGCAAACAAGTCACCCCTAGACATGAAACAAATCCATCCAAAAACTTGCCACTGAATCACTATTATATGGTGACTGATTATACATTTTAATTGTTACAGATGATGGTTGCAGTAAGGAAAAAAAAATTAAAACCCTCAACAACTATATTTCTTATAATAATTAAAAACAAAACAAACAAAACAAAACAAAGCATGGAAAGGCAATTCAGTCTTGATATTTCCTTGAACTGATTAAAATTATATGAACTTAAGTCCATGTGGTTAATATTAAATTAACTGTATTCAGTTCACTGCAACAAATGCCTTGAACCATGGGAATTCAATTCCCTATGTTCCAAATTCCCTAAGTCAGCCCCCGCTATTAGCATCTCTGCAGTCCTGTCACCCTTTGATGCAAAGTTATATGTCTATAGATCCTTGCCTTAGGAAGGGGTAGGTACCAAACTTCAGCTACAGGTCAGTGTTTGCAAAAGCTGCACAGAAGATTGTTTTTATTTAAACAAAGGCTGTTAACAAGAAATCTGTATTTTACTCATGTTGCTATTCAAACTGTCTTAAATTCTACCAACAATATCATCCAAAAAGTAGGGCAGGAAGGCTATTTCACTCTTTCCATAGAAGAAAATGTGTCTAGAATACTGAATTTATCCATCTGCATTTATCCGAGAGAGAGAGGACTGCAGAGAAAAATCATATTTTACATATCAATCTCATACAAATTTCAAACCTCCACAAATAGTGGCCCAAAATGACAACACTCTATAAATGTCTTATAGCTGGTAAGTTAAAGCCACTTTCAGCACAAAGTGAGAGGGAGAACTTCACAGTTCCTCTGGTGAATAACAGTCTGCCAGGAAGCTTCCTTTTTCAACAACTCAAATGTGAATTATTTGTACCATAAAATCATGAATCACAGAACTGTTGAAGTTAGAAGGACCCTCTGAAGGTGATATAGTTGAACACCACTGCTCAAAGCAGGGACAGCCACAGCAGGTTGCTCAAGGACTATGCCCAGTCCAGGTTTGAATATTTCCAAAGTTGGACACTCCATAACTTCTCTGTGCAACCTGTTCCAGTGTTCAAGCACTGTCACAATCAAAACAGTGTTTTCTTGTGTTTAAATGGAATTTTGCGTATTTCACTTTTTCCTCAGTTTCAGTTCCTCTCTTCTAGGAGCTAATGAAAAGAGCCTGGCTCCATCTTGTTTACTCCCCTCCTTGCCCCAGCCAGGTATTTATACACTTTGCTAAGATTCCTTGAGCCATCTGTTATCCAGGCTGAACTGTCCCAACTCCTTCAGCCTCTCTTCATACATTAAATTGTCCAGTATGTCAATTGCCTTTATTGTCCTTTCCTGGACTCACTCCAATATGTCCTTGTCTCTTTTGTACTGGAGGAAGCAGACCTAGGCACTCAAGATGTGACTTCACCAGTGTTGAGCTTAAAGGAAGGATCACCTTCCTCAGCCTGCTGCACTTCTAATGTAGTCAGAAGTCTGGAAGGATGCATTAATCGCTCATATTTGGCTAATATCTGCTATGACTACACAGGTAATTTTCTGATGAACTTTACAAGGTTCCTGTCATCCCATTTCTCCAGCCTGTCCAGGTCCCTCTGGACAATCCTTTGGTGTATTAGCAACTCTTTCTAGTTTTGTACCACCTGGAAACTTGCTAAAAGTAGACTCTGCCTCGTCCAGGTCATTAATGAAGATGACGAACAGTATCAGTACCAGTATTTTCCTCCAGGATAAACCACTAGTGACTGGCCTCCAACTAGACCTTGTGCTACTTGCTGCAACTCTCTTCAGCCAGTTTTTGATCCATCTCAATGTCCACTTACCTGTGCTATACTTTATTTGCTTTTCCATGAGGATTTATGGGATATAGTGCCAAACACCTTACTAAAGTTAAGAGAAACAGCCACTGGTCTCCCCTCATCCACTGACCCAATCATCTCCTTGTGAGTGACTATCAATCTGTTTAAATAGGATTTCCTTTCATAAATTGGTGTAGATTACCCCTGATGTCATCCTGGAAACGGAAGTCAGTCCTCTCAGATGTTGGTCCCTACCAACCCATAAAGAAGTGATCTCATAGAAGCAGTGATGTATCACCATAAGCGAACAGTTTAAATTTTATGTCTTGGCTATTTGTACAGGATTTGGTGTTTCAAAACCCTAAAGCCATTGATTGTGCTTAAAAACAGGTGTCTTGCTTTGAGGGCAGTGTGTTCAGCATCTATGAGAATGTAGGATCTATAAAAAGAATTCCAAAGCTGGTAATTAACATGATCATAGACAAGTGGAGATAATGAAACAAGCTGCGTTTCCCAGTTTGGAGCTAAGATGACTTTAGTTGGGGTACATCAGATAAATTCAGAATGTATGTCAAAGGACTCTTACTTTACCTTGTAAAAATAAAACAATTAAATTTATATTAATATATAGCTAATTTGGATTGCATTTAAAAATCTTTTCACTCATGGGAGGATTTAATTCATTTTTGTGAAGGCTTGGATATAGGACCACATGGTAAATTATTATTTAAAGCAGTGAAAATGAGTTTAGTGTCAGTACTAGGATGGGTAAGGAACTGGCTGCTGGGCTAGTTATAAAAGCCATATCAGAAAAAGAACTACAAGCCTATTGGGAAGATATTCATGCCGTAGGTAATTAGGGGGCTGTTTTCAATTTATGAATAAATTAATCACAAGACCAGTCATGTGATGGACAGAATATTGTACTGGGCAAACTGAATAATTTTGAGGATGGGAAAAACAGAAGTGGGAAAGCATTTAATAGTAAAAACTGAGATTCAGGTCTTTAGGAACTTGGAACACAAAGTACTGCTTTAAACTGGAGATTTTTATCTGCTGGTGATAGGGAAAGTTTTGTTTCTGCTAGTAAATCACAGGACATCTTTCAGTAAGATGACCATGAGAAATATCAATTGTGATTCTATAATCACATGAAGGGAAGTATTTACACTACCATAATTTGAAAATATGAACACATTTTCAATGGCTATCCCTCTCCTAGTCTATTGTGCATAGTTTCCAGTTAGGATATTCATATTTAATAATTTCCCATGCAAATTGGAATTGATGCAGGAACAGCTATGCAAACAATATGAGGAATAGAGAAAACATTAGTTTGGTTCATCCGGTCTGCCAAAATGAAAGCTGACAGAGGGTATGGTTTCTATCTACAAATATGTCTAAAGTACCAGGGAAAGATCAGAGAAGATAAATATCTTCTGCTTATAAACTACATCTTTCTCTCTAAATTGGAGTCATATGGATTTGTTTGGTGCATAAGGAATTGTCTGGATAGTCACATCCAGAGGGTAGTGGTCAAGAGCAAAATGTCCAGATGAAGATCAGTGACAAGTGAAGTTCCTCAGGATCCATACTGGGACTAGTGCTGTTTAGTATCTTCATCATGGACATAAACAGTAGGATTGAGCACACCCTCTCAGAAAGTTTGCAGCTGACACCAAGATGAGTGGTGTAGATGACACACCTGAGGGGTGTGATGCCGTCCAGAGGGACCTGGACAATCTCGAGAAGTGGGCTTCTATAAACCTCCTGAGGCTCAACAAAGTCAAGTGCAAAGGTCCTGAACATGCATCAGAGCAATCCTTGGTATCATTACAGGCTAGAGGATGAAAGGATTGAGAGCAACCCTGCAGAGAAGGACTTGGAGGTACCAGTGGATGAAAATCTGGACATGAGCAAGGAATGTGCAGTCACAGCCCAAAAAGTTAATTGTATACTAGGCTGCATGAAGAAAGACTGAGAGAGTTGGGGCTGTTCAGCCTGGAGAAAGCTACAGGGTGACCTTCCTTCATCCTTTCAATACTTAAAGAGCACTTATAAGAAAGATGGGGACAGACTTTTTTAGCAAGGCCTGTTGAGACAGGACAAGGGGTAATGGCTTTAAACTAAAAGTGTGTAGATTCAGACTAAATATAAGGAAGTATTTTACAATGGGAGTGGTGGAACACTGGAACAGGTTGCCTACAGAGCTTGTAGATGCCCCATCCCTGGAAACATTTGAGGAGAAGTTGGACAGGCTTCTGAGTCACCTGCTCTAGTTGTAGATGTGCCTGCTCACTGCAGGGGGTTTGGACTAGATGACCTTTAGAGGTCACTTCCAATCTAAAGCATTCTATGATTCTATGAGCTGTTCTCTCTAAAAAAGTTTAAGTCGTTTGCAAAAGGAATTACAGAATAGCCTGACAGGGCAGAAAAAAAAAAAAAAAAAGGCATAATTTATAATCCTGTTGCATTTCTTACATTTCTGAGGAAAATAGATCAAAGACTTCACTGAAGATAGTGTTATTTTTAACAGTTCACTAAAGAGTTTGGCATCCTTCTTCTAAGATGTTCTGTCAACTGATCTAAGGCATATAGCATGACTGGTCCATTCACTAATCTCATACAATAAATTTTGTGAGATAAATATATTTAGAAAGATTTCAGTATTGCAGTCAACAGTGCTGCTTTATCATCTACAGAGTCTCTTATAGTCCTGAGCTCTGGGTATGATTTTGAGATCCACCAGAGGGATGGTTATTGTTGTTGACTCCCCAGGCTCCTTTTTCTACCCCTGATGCATTGTAATGCAGTTCATCACACAATAGATACAGATGTGGTAGAGGAAAGGGAGAGGTTGGAGAAGGGAACTGGGGGGAGGTTAGAATATTTTTCATTAAAATGACAGGTCTGTACCCTGAGCAGAGATAATAAAAGTCCTAAGTGTCCTGTATTTGCACTGAAAGATCTTTATAGAACAGTTTATTGGCATGTATCAGTGAACAGTGACTCAGGCAGCAAAGCTCGATTAGATCACTTCGTTAATCTCTTTGATAATGCAGTATTGTTCCCTGTTGTACATTTATTCACCTTTTGTTCAGTCTACTTTTAAATGTCAAGAAATGGGGCTTGTATTATTCCCCTTTGGAGATTACTCTACAGATTAATAGGTCTCTCTTTCTTCGTCTTCTTTTCCCACTTCTCCTCTCAACACTGAGCCATTATTTTCTATTTCTCAATTTTATCCCGTAACTCATAGCCATACCCATTATTACACTAAATTAATTCTTACCCTTTTTTTAAACTAAAACCTTTGAAATAGCTATAGGCAGTTATTATTTTCCTCTCCACATCTCTAGGCATGTTGCTATTCTTAAAAACAGTGAATAGAACAAGAATGGAAAGCAGTCATTTGGTGACCATAGATCTTGTGTATTAGATTATCTTTTTAGGTTACCACATATAAACTAGTGTTGCAAACAAGAAATCACTTATGCAAAATGTGAGAATAGAGATGACAAATGCTTAAAAATGGGATTTATATGGTAACAATATGAAAAATTCCATTTTGCACATCTGCATAAAAATTGTACATCCTGTAGAAACCAGCTAATGCCTCTCAGCAATTGAGTCCCAACTTAATGGGCAAACATGGCCTCAAATGAAGACTTCCTGAACTTTTGCCCCACTTCTTACTACCTGGTAATTATAGCATTTAAATTCTTTGCTTTGAAATCTACTGCTGTCATAAATTTCTTATTCCCCTGTAAACAAATTAAAATAATTCAGTTTTAGGAAGTAAAATGCAAATGTGAGCAAGTAGACAAAACTAACTGCTACAGTTTTCCCTAAAATGTAGGCAATTTCTCAATTTTCTAAATTTTCTGCAGACTCATTACGTTAGATCCTAACCTTTCAAATTCTTTCAGATACAGAATAGGATATATAAATGGGTGAAATCAATAGGAGACTAGTTTTGCTGTTTGGTGAAAGTGAGTTTATAATAAAATATAGTATTGAATAAGCAGACAATACTGCCTTTTACAACTGCTCTTTTATAAAAGGCTGTAGAGTTTCTTTTTTTTTTTTTTTAGAGAAATCTCTGTTAACCTTCAGGGCCTTAGGTGACATAAATTAATAGTGATGTCAAATTTTAGTGGGTTTTTTTAGAGAATGAAGGGTTCTTGACTTGTTTTCTTAACTGCCTGATGTAGAAAGATGATCAGAAGAGCCAAAAGAGTGTTTGTCTATATATACATTTATACACAAATATAGCTGCGTATGTGCTTGTGCATGCATATATATACATATATATAATGTAATATAGTATGCATTTTTAAAGTCTGAATCTGTTGATTGTATAGGCCAAATCAGCCTCCTCATTAAATCAATTTCAAAGGGAAATGAATATATTTAAAGACTGAGACATGTCTAGCATTTCTCTTGATGAGCTAAATCCATTCTAAGTATACTAAAGTCATCAGAGTTACTGTGGGGATGTAGCCATCTCATTTTTTGCATAAGATTATGAATGTACAGGGCATTTGCTAAATATCTTTCCTACTAATTACATTCACTACTTTCCACTTGCAAATGCTGAAATTCTAAGCTGTGCACCAGGTCTTGAAGATAATGCTACCACTGGCTGGGACTGGACTTCTATAGTGAAATACAGATATAGTGAGGCTATGTAAGCAAAATGTATGTTTAGGAACTGAAACAAGATTTCAACACTAGCTTTTGAAAAGCATATATACCAGAGGCAAGATCATCTTCCCTCAAAGCCCCTATTCAGATTAGTGGGGAAGCAAGTGTCTTTTGTCCTTTTCATGCCTTTTTCCCTTTACCTATATAGTCAGAAAAAGGTAAAGAGATTGCATCATACATGGATCATGTTATCATGCTTCCAGTTTTGTAGAATCAGAATGCTTTGAATTGGAATGGACCTTTGAATGCCATCTAGTCCAAAACCCTGCACTGAGCAGGGACATCTGCAACTAGAGTAGGTTGCTCAAATCCTTGTCCAACTTCACCTGGAATGTTTCCAGGGATGGGGCATCTACCACCTCTCTGGGCAACCTGGGCCAGTGTTTCACCATCCTCAGTGTAAAAAAATTCTTCCTTACCTCTAGTCTGAATCTCCCCTCTTTTAGTTCAAAACCATCTCCCTTGTCCTGTTGCAACAGGCCTGATAAAATGTCTGACTCCAGTTTGGTGAATAATGAGTGAAGATCTTACTTTTTCAACTCTTACATGTAAGGCAGCTTATTAAAATGAGTGTGAGATCTATCTACATTTGCACTTGGATAAATGTTCCCGGAAAAAACTGTTTTGTTCTCAGATATTTGGTCTTGGTATTTCTTTCCTGTAAAATCACATTCACCCTAAAAAAAATCCACAGTTTCTTGAAACAGTGTTAACACAATAGCCATGACTGAGACATCCTTTTCAGGAATTCTGACAGTATTTAGGAGCAATGTGGCCTAACATTTGAAGGGAGGATTCAGTGTTTAGCATAAGTAGTACATTGTCCAGTATTGCAGAAAATTAGAAACAGTGTCTGCCTGACTCCCAAGACAACCTTACTGTTTCAAGGTCAGATATATGACAGAGAGAGCAAGCAAATCATGATACAAACATTTTTTGTCTAGATTAATGGATTTTCCTCCTATGCTTAAGTAGATGTTTAAATAGTTCATATTGAAAGGAAAAAAACAACCAAGAAGAGTGTGACCAGCAGGTCAAGGGTGGTTCTCCTCCCCCTCTTCACTACCCTAGTGAGGCCACATGTGGACTATAGTGTCCAGTTCTGATGTCCCCAGTTCAAGAGAGACAGGAAACTACTAGAGACAGTGAAGCAGAGGCTACAAAGATGATGAGGTGACTGGAGCATGTCTCTTATGGGAAAAGGTTGAGAGAAGAGAAGACTGAGAGGGAATCTTATCAATGATTGTAAATACCTAAAGAGTGGGTGTCAAAAGAATGGTGTTAGGCTCTTTTCAGTGGTGCCCACCAAAAGGACATGGGGCAATGGGCACAAACTGCCACAGAGGAAGATCCACTTAAACATAGGAGAAACTACTGTGAGGTTGATGGACCACTGGAACAGACTGGACAGAGAGGCAGAATCTTCTCTGGTGAGATTCAAAACCCACCTGCAATCAATCCTGTGCAATCTGACCTAGATGAACCTGCTTTAACATGGGATAGAACTAGATGATCCCCAGAGATTGCTTCCATCCCCTATCAATCTGTGATTCTATATCTAATGGTGTTCCCCAGGGGTCAGTTCTGGGTCCAGTCTTATTCAACGTCTTTATTAATGACCTGGGTGAAGGGATAGAGTGTACCCTCAGTAAGTCTGCAAATGATACAAAACTGGGAGGAGTGGCTGGTATGTTGGAGGGCTGTGCTGCCATCAAGAGAGATCTGGACAGACTGGAGAGCTGGGCAAAGGCAAACCTAATGAAGTTCAGAAAGGGTAAGTGTAGAGTCCTACACCTGTGGAGGAATAACACCATGAACCAGTACAGGTTAGGGTTTGACCTACTGAAAAGCAGCCCCATGGAGAAGGACCTTGGAGTCCTGATGGACAGTAATTTATTCATGGAACAGGAATGTGCCCTTATGGCCAAGAAGTCCAATGGTATCCTGGGGTGCATTTAGAAGAGTGTTTCCAGCATGTTGAGGGAGGGTCTCCTCCTCATCTACTTTTCCGTAGTGGGACCACATCTTGATTATTCTGTCCAGTTCTGGTCTCCCCAGTTCAGGAGGGACAGGGAAATAGTAGAGAATGTCCAAGGGAGTGCTGCAAAGATGATTAAGGGACTGGAATACATCTTTTATGAGGAAAGGCTGAGAGACCTGGGGCTGTTTAGCCTGGAGAAGACTGAGAGGGGATCTTCTAAATGTTTACAAATATCTGAAGGGTGGCTGTCAAATAGAAAGGGACAGTTTCTTTTCAGTGATGACCTGTGATGGGACGAGGGACAATGGTCACAAACTGGAATTCTTCCTCACATGAGGAAGAACTTTTATACTGTGAGAGTTACAAAGCACTGGAACGGGCTACCCAGAGAGGCTGTGGAGTTTCCTTCCCTAGAGACTTTCAAAACCCACCTGGATGTGTTCCTGTGTGGCCTGCCATAGGTGATCCTGTGGGGTTGGACTCAATAATCACCAGAGTTTCCTTCTAACCCCTACCATTCTATGATTCTACAATTCTATGACTCAGTGATTCAAACAAACATAAAAGACAGACAATTCAGTCAGTTGTTGATTTGCTTTTCTAGTGGATGTGTAGCTTAAAAACATTTTACTGTGTTTTTATTATATCTCCTGATTTTTATCTCCCATTGCCCTCAAACTCCCCAAGCTAATTCCAAACACAGTGATAAGTCTAAACCAGATCTACAGAGATGGGGAAATAGATACTAGGTCCTAAGCTTACTTTGTTGAATCTGTTACATATCCTGTGTGGTGACCCATCCACAAACTCATATCTGAATCAGCCACAGCACTTCTTTCCTACCTTATCAGCATGGAAAGGGAAGGGAGTTTTGATCTTTGTGAGAAGTTACCTAGGACTCTGTGAGGAACTGAAAATCTACATCCTTCAATACTTCTCTGAAAATATAGGGACAGCAGCTGATGGATTGGCATATTGAGAATTACTGGACATACATTTGTAGGAATATAAGATTCATTAGTCCCATTGTTCATTGAGGAACTTGTGTAAATCACATAAGAGTTAGTGTGTGGAGAGCCCAAGAACTCTGATGACTGATTCTCAATAAAAATAGATGCAGATTTATCTTGGTAAACCTCAAAGTATTAAACTGGGGAATATAGTTAGTAATCCCTGAGAAAACATTACAAAACGAAATGTCAGCTATTGAAGTTTATAGGAAATGATGCAAGGGAGCGATCTTATTCTGTACTGAATTTTATTTTATATATGCAAAACAAAAGCTTTCTCTGATATTTTTTCCTTGATATTTCCCTCTGATATTTTCATTTGGAAGCTAAGGAAATACAGAATGGATGAACAGAATGTAAGATGGGGAAAAAATTGGCTGGATCACAGACTCAAAGAGTGGAGATCAATGACTCACCATGCAGCTGGCTGACAGCAATAAGTAAAGTATGCCACAGTTCAGTGTTGGGACCCGTACTGTTCAACATCTTCATCTAAGACCTAGATAATGTTAAATTCAACAAATTTAAAGGAGACTATAAACTTGGAGAGTGGCTTACAACAAAAGGCGGAGCTTCCTTCCAGGGCACCTTAGACAAACTTGAGGAATGATAAAAGAAAAACCATATTTGATGCAGAAAGAAAAAGTGGAAACTTTTACACCTATGCCAGAATAATTCTAAGCATCAGTACAGGATAAGGAAGAGTCCAGCAGAGTAACAGCCCTACTGAAAATTGTTTGGTGATTAGAATGGTCTCCAAGGTGGAATATGAGCCACTGTATGTGGTCTCATCAGAAACTGGGTAGATCGCATACTGGGATATTGGGACACTGAAAAACATGGCCAGCAGATCAAAGTAAGCTATCTTTCTCTGATCAACACTGATTACACATTGTTTACTACTCAGTCTAACTCAGAAGTAATGTGGAGAGTGGTTATGAAGTTCAGCAGAAACCAAGGCTATCGGTCTTGTTTCGTCAAGAAAGTAGAAGCAAATAGGTGAATCTAATACCAGCCAGGAAAGTCATGGAGGCGAGTTTCAGAGATCAAGCCCAAATCATCTTGGAAATGAAAGATGGCAAAACAAGGTGCAATGGTCATACACTGTGGATTAAGAGGTTCAGATCTGATATTAGTTAAAAAAAAAAAAAAAAAATCACTGTGAAGGTTGTACAACACTATTACAGGTTACACACAGATACTGTGGAATCTCAATTTCTGGAAAGCCTCAGGAATCTCCTAGACAAAGTTATAAGGGAGTCACATGTATTGATGGTGACACTGGTACTGCTTCAAGTGGGAATGTGAACCAAAGAGCTAAAAAAGTCTCTTCCAGACACCATTTCTATGAATCCATTGAAGTCATGTTTCTCCAGTGAATATAGTGAATCTCAGAAGAAAAATTAGCCAAGGCAATAATTCCTTTTAAGATGGAATTTTCCTGCTGTGAAATTATGTACTTTCCATTGTTGATGCATATAAATTATGCAGTATCTTTGGATGAGGAAATGAAAGCAAACCACAAAGATTTTTTTAAAGATTTGGAAATCCTACCTGTGAATATATTGGAACATAAACTACTAAGTTTATTATTGGAACATAAATACCTAAGCTAAGGTGCATATTGGAAATAAAAATGACAAGGAAATGGTAGGGATTTCATTAAGGAGAGAGTAGTACAGTACATGGAAAATAGGATCATAAGCTCTCCAAAGAAAAATAGCTCACCTCTGACCTGTTCAGATTCCTTGAAAAAGTTAATAAAACAGTACATAAAGGTGACTCAATGGACATAACTTAATTTGATACTTCTTTATAAGGAACTCTCAAGAGAGTATAAATCTCCATGGGGTAAGGAGCGTAATCTTGCAGTGGATTAAAAATCACTTAACTGAAATAAAATGTAATGGTTGTGAGAAGAATTCTTGTGTTTCAGTCACCCAGGACCATTTTCCTAGGTCCAGGTGATGTGAGGGATGGAACAAGACTGAGTGAAATATTAGCATATGACACTAGGCTGTCTTAATTAGTAAAAAGTATGGATTAAGAGAATCATATGGTGCCATTAAGAAATATAAATGTATTAACACTCATCATCTATACTGCAGGAGCCTCTAGTAGCCTTCACTGTCATTAATTTGCTAAATTAGACCCTATTCAATTTAATGTAAATACAGTGTTTTCTCCAAATAAGTCTCCCAAAAAAGAAGCAACTTCATGACAATATATGAAATTCAACTTAGAGCTAGAAAACATGGTCAGCATTTGTTAAGGTTGCTCCTAGGCTTTAAAATGTTAGGGCTTTCATAAAGAAAAGGGATATGATTCTTCATTGTTTCCACTGCGTTTTATTTAGTGTCTGGGAACAATACAAAATGGAATTGACCTGCTACAACCATGATTTGACTGTATTTCATTACCACTTCAGATTGTCTATGTCAGAGCAAGGCAGGAAAAACACAATCTCAGAAACATCAGTATTATGGTTTGTGAGAGGATGTTGGTCTTTGTGTTCAGTAGTTACGTGAAAGAATACTTGTTCAAAATAGTCAGGTCTTAATAATACTGCTCTTCATGAGCAAACATTGTTTGGGGAGCATTCAGTCAGGATATTCTTTGGCTTTTTTTTTTTTTTTTGCATAAATCAAGTAAGTTTCTTTCCCTCTTTTCTATATGCCCATGGGGAGGTTGGATAACATGATCTCTAAGGTCCCTTCCAGCTTAAGCCATTCTATGATTCTATATAAACAAGGATGATTTAAGTCAATCTACTCAAGGTAAAAGGACACCATCCTACTAACTTTAACAGGTATCCAATTCAGTAGATAACATGCAAAACCACATCAATTACCTCAGCCAAAATTTGGGCGTCCTTAAAGATGTGAAAAAGAGTCTGCTGCTCATCACTGAAAGGCACAAAATGTTTTTTTCCAATGAATGTATATCCAAAGCTTTACCACTTTGGAGCAACTTTATTTACCCAAATAGTACACACAAATAGAGTGAGAAGAAAATTCAAGTCTGTTTCTAATTCCTCCTATTGTGTCACAGAACTGTATTTGAAAATGGTCCCAGTTTCAGACGTTTGTCTGGTGGTAGACAGGGGGAAGTTGACCATAACAGATGCACACTGACAGAAGTCTTTCTTGAATGTAAGGACCCTTCATTGGGTAGGAGGTAGAAAAATTGTAAGACTTTATAAAAGTTATATCAAGCTACATTTTGGGGCCCTAGACTGAGCTGACAGTTGTCTGTGTGTTTAATAGATGGCACAGAAATAAGTGTAGACAGTTCTCATGCAAGATACTGTAGAGAGGAAAAAAGGGAGAGTAAGATTACATTTACTTTTAAGCTAATATATTTATTGCATAACTTCACATTTAACCAAGGGCAGGGTGTCATAAAAGGCTTGGCTAATTTTTAAGAAGTCAAAAACACTTTCCTTGAGCCTACTGCCTAATAAGTCATTGAGATGAAAATGGAATGCCAAGGCAGTTCTAAAAAAATTAACTTGGGCGTGCCTTCAGTTCTGCATACTCCTGTGTTTTTGTATTTTGTCTGTTCTTCATCCCCTTTGATTTCTCCTCCTTCAGGAGGTCAACTTCTGTAAATTTCCTGAAGATCTACTCTCAAATTTATTTTTCAAGTTGCATGTAGTCCCTTTGACTAAAATACAGAAGTCCATGTATCTCTGTGTTCTTTTGCTTTTTGATTTCTGTTATCCTGTACACAAAGACCTAAGTCAGACTAGCTTTGTTTTGTCAAAGCTGAACAGTCTTAGATATAACTGAACAGTCTTAAATCCAACTTAATAACAAAAATGGTTCAACAGCTATTGACTTCCTGGATAAGTAGAGCACCCACATGCCAATCAATTTAAAAAATATATTTACTGCTCTTTCCTGTTTAAGGTAGTTGCAAGACACATTCTCTGTATTCATGCTTCTTGCATCTCTCCTCTTTTCCTTGATCATGTAAAGATTCAGAGGTTCAGCTGAACTTAGATGACATCTAAACAAATGAAGCAGCAACCCAGTCTTCCTGCAGAGGTTAACTACTTTGCAAAGTCAATGGAAACTAACACATACATCTGAAAACTTCCATTTGCACTAGACATCTCCCTTATTTCAGTTTCTGTAGAGTTTTCCATTTGTATACTGAAGGTACACTGCTGTGAAAATTTTGCTGTAAATTTGTACCTGCACAAGCATGACAAAGTCAAGGAAGAATCTATGTTTACTTGAAGCTTTTGATTTTTCCAGTAATGGTACATGCAGCTCATTCTAAGGGAAACTGTCCATCCAGAAAGAATAAAGATGAAAACTTGTGTGCCCAAGACTTCAGTTTGCATCCATGACAGAGAAATGCCCATCCTGCACTATAAGGTGCTTTATTCAATATATAATTAAAATGGTAAAATAACACTAAATTATCCCAGCTTTTGAAGAATCTAATTTCAAGAGAACATGGTGAAGCGGGACACTTTTCTGCTGTCAGTGACTGAGAGATACAGTTGAACACAATTTGAATTATATATAGTTTTTGATCTATAAATCTGCCATACACAAAACATTTTCAGGTATGGAGAGTTGCCTATTTCCCCTAGGCTAAGTAAAGAAGAAAGAAAACAGAGCATTAGATTCACCAAAAAAAAAAAAAAGGTTTCATGAAATCTGTATCAGAATGAATTTATTTGAGTGTTCCTTATTTCCTTTCATTTATTTTCTGATAAGAAGCTTACATGTCTATAAAAAATTATAATTTAAATTTTAGCGACTGTTTAGACTAAGTGAATCTATCTGACACTGGGAAGCAAATTTTACTCTTCATGGTTAGACCGGTTATTCGAGTAGACACTGTGCTGATAAAGAAATAGTTATATTTAGATGATAGATATTTATTTATAATGTTAGCCAGGATGAGGTAGTTCTACGTAACACTGTAAATTAGCTGTGAAATTTTTTTTTTTTATTTTTTTTTTCCAAAATATGTTTTCTTCTCTCCTGTTTTTCCCCCCCAAAAATAAAATGCAAACAAAATATAGATGGCATATATCTCAGCTGAGAAACATTCAAGGCTGGAGAGCTTCTCTTTGTACCATGAATAATCACAAATATTTCAACATTCACTGGTTGAAGAGGACAAAATTTATTTTAGTTGTAGTAAAGTTGCAACAAATCAGAAAGTTTAAAAAGGTTTTTTGTTTGTTCACAATCAAGGAAACTTGCTGAAAAAAATGAACAACCCTTTACAGCAAGGCAGTGCTGCATGACACTTCTTTTCAGTGTAGGATGATAGAGTCACTTCACAGGAGGCTTCCTGATTGACATTTGAGTGGGTGAAATATAAAAAAAGCCTTGCTTTTAACTTATGGGTTGCATTGTTGTGACAGACTTTGGATGTCTTCACCTCAGAAAGTATCTGGGGAGGGAAGAATCTTCTTATGTCTCTGGCCTGAAACTTGGGCAAAGATCCAATTCTGCTCTTCAACACAGGATTTCCACTACTTTCAGCTCAGCTCTTCCATGTGATTTAGGTGCATAATTTTAATTTAGATTCTTAGGTCTTAGTGGAAACAATTTTTTTTAAGGTTCCTAGGTCTATCAATTGTTTTAATGCCTACAAACTTGGCTACTGGCAAGTTGATTTGGAGTGTTCACGGTATCATCTGAAGTGAAATTCCTAAATTCAAGGAAGTTTAGTAGCTACCTAGAGTTACTTTGTAAGGAGTCCTACGTCTGATGACTTGTCTAAATTTATGAAGTTTAAGCAGTACAACAGCTTTCTTCAGCCACTGCAAATCTAAAGCACCAAGTTCTCTAGTGATTCAGACACAAGAACAAGGAATGTGTAGTAGTAGCAGTCATTATTGTCACTGACATTGGTGTCAGTAGTAATAGCAGGGTGGGGTCATGAAGAGGAGGTGTTTCTCATCTTTTTCATCATGGTTTAGTTAGTTCATTTCCAAAATAAATCTCAGGCTTTTATTTTCCCAAAGGGAAAGTTAATTTTATTTCAGAGATAAAATTGACATTGGGACTGAGGTGAGATAAAAAAGAACATCTTCTATCTATGTTGTTTAATATGTACCACAGTTGGGAAGGCAATCCTATCTTTTCATCCCAAAGATAGGAAATATTTGCTTGGGAAATGATGGTCTTGAATTTAAGTATCTGCTCATAGAATAGCTTCTGTGTTTTACCTTCAGGAGTCACTGGATGAAATACAGAATTTGTGTAATTAGCATGTTGCTAAAAACATCCTTACCACAATCCAGAAACTGAAAATGCCCTTGCCTCAAGCTGTATCTCTCTTATATCTGTATGGCACACAATCAGCTATAAAACCTTTTTTTAGACATAATGGAACATAGTAACTAGAGCCTGAAATCTCTAAGCTCCTCATCTGCCTCAAGGCCTGAAGTCAAGTTTTCAAGATGGAGTGTGACCTTCATTCTCAATAGACCTTCATCTCCACAGAGCATCTTTGAATATTAGTAACAATTGTTCACCATGGTGTTCACTGCAGAGCAAGTACGGAAAAAAATGTACACTGAAAAGGACACATTGCCATCATGCCCATTTTATGGAACAGAGCACAATCAAGGCAAACAACAGTGCTAAAATCAATGACAACATAACACCTACTGTTGTCACAATTTCAACAGCCACAGGACAATCTGTTTTAAATTAGCACATGACAGACCATAAAATGGTTTGTATTGGAAGGGACCTTAAAGACCAACTAGTTCAAATCACCCTTTCATATGTAGGGACACCTCCCTCTAGACCAGGTTGCTCAAAGACACATCTAACATGGTCTTGAACACTTCCGGGGATGATACATTAACATTTTCTCTGGGCAGCCTGTTTTGCTGCCTCACCACTCTCACAATAAATAATATATTTCTAATAACTAATCTAAATCTACCCTATTTCAGTTTAAATCTACTACCCCTTGTCCTATTGATACAGGTCCGATTAAATGTCTGTCCCCACCTTTCTTATGAGCGACCTTTAAGTACTGAATGGTTGCAAGATCTTCTCCCCATGTCCTTGTAAAAGCCACTCTCCAGCTTTCTTGTAGGTCCTCTGTAGGGACTAGAAGATTGCTATAAGACTTCCCCAGAGCCTTCTCTTCTCCAGGCTAAAAAATATCAACTCTCTCAGCCTGTCTTTATGGGAGGGGTTCCCCAACCCCTTTGTGGCCCTCTTGTGGATTCAATCCAACAGGTCCATGTCCTTCTTACATTGGGGACCCCAGAGCTGAAGACAATACTCCAGGTGGGGTCTCACAAGAGTGGAGTAGAAAGGCAGAATCACCTCCCTTGACCTACTGACCACATTTCTTTTGATGTAGCTCAGAATGCAATTGGCTTTCTGGGCTGCAAAGACACACAGTTGGATCATATTGAGATGCTTGTCAATAAAAACCCCCAAGTCCTTCTCCACAGGGCTGTTCTCAATCTCTTAATCCTCTAGCCTATTGGAATTGACCCAATATACCTGGAATTGACCCAACCAAGGTTCAGGACCTTGTACCTGTCCTTGTTCAAATTCATAAGGTTTGTGTCAGCCTACCTCTCAAGCCTGTCAAGGTCCCTCTGGATGTCATCTCTTCCTTCCAGTATGTTGACTGCACCATCAAGCTTGGTCTCATCTGCAGACTTGCTGAAGGTGCACTCGATCCCATTGTCCATGTCACTGATAAAGATGTTGAACAATGCCAATCCCAACACTGACCCCTAAGGAACAGTTGTTGCTGGTCACCACTTGAACATAGAACTGTTGGCTGCAACTCTTTGAATGCAACCACCCAGTCAGTTCTTTATTCTATGAGTGGTCCATTTGTCAAATCCATATCTCTCCAAATTAGAGACAAAGATATACAGAACAGTCAAACTCTTTGCACAAGTCTGGGTAGACGACGTCAGTTGCTCTTCCCTTATCCACCAACACTGCAGCACCATCAGAGAAAACAAAATTTTTCAGGCACAGTTTGCCCTTAGTGAAACCATGTTGGCTGTCACTATTCACCTCCTTATTTTCCATGTGTCTTAGCATAGTTTCTAGGAAGATCTGCTCCATGATCTTGCCAGTCACAGAGGTGACACTGACTGGCCTCTAGTTCCCCTCATGTTCCTTTTTTCCCTTTATAAAAATGAGTCTTATGTTTCCCCTTTCTCATAGCTCTTAGTAAGTCTAAAATGCAGTGACTGACTCATGGAAAAAGGCTAAGGCCAGCTTTAAGACAATCCAGGCTTCAAGGTAACAACAGCACCACAAAGCTTACTGTAAGAGTCCCTAGATCCTGTGCAGATTTCCCAGTTTGTGCTGTCCTGGGATCCCACTGCTATGGCATAGAAAGTGACTCAGATAATAAGTTGGGTATATCTAGCCTTTCTGTGCCACACTGCACATTAAAAAAGGTGGGAATTCTCCCAGAAATCCACACTATAATGAACTCAACCAATAAAAAAGTGTAACAATTAAAACTTTCCAGCAGGTGGCAGGAAGTATCAGACACTGGGATGATTTCAGCATCAAATATTTTTAACTGTCACATTCTCAACTTACAAAAGACTTCTGTTGTGATTTTAGACTGTGATTTATACATTTGAACAGAAAATGTCTTTTAGAACAAGGTAGAGACCCAAACTGGTTAAAATCTAGTGATCTCCAAGACAATTGGCTTGTGAGTATGGTAGAAATTTATATTTATGGAACAGCCATGGTACCTGAAATTTGGAAGTTCACTAGTTTAGTATGCGATCAAAAAGTTCATTTTATTTCACCTGTTTAATACTTATGTCTGGTTCCTGCATTCCAGCAAGAGTGTGGCTATAGGATCATGGGGATAACACTGATGATGCTTATGGATTGGAAATGGATGTTCTTTGACAGTATCTTGGCATCAGCTTGTAAAATGCATCTACAAGAAATTAAGAGAGATTATAAATGATTGAATTACAATTGGCATATGAGTAAGGGTTTTGGCAACAGCAGGAGGGTGATGGGATAAAGATAACTTCTGGCAGCACTCCAGAGAAAGCTCTATGCATGGAAACATGCTGAAAAGCTGTGAGAGGAAAAAAATAACCTCAGAGTCAAGGACAAAATTTGGAATTTCCATCCCTGAAAGCAAAGTAAAGAATGACAATCATAGAGCTAGAGACATTGGACAGAAATAACTCTTTACCCATATTATGCCTTTGGGCTTTAAGGATTCGGTAGAAAAAAAGTTATGGTGTAGCCAAGAATGACGGAACTGAGACAGAAAGATAAATGGGAAATTGAAGGGTAGAAGACTAAATCAAGGAAGATATAGAAAAGGATGTAATCTGAGGAAAAGTGATGGCTTATATAAGCCATCTGTGGCCAGAAGCCCATAGATACTTTCATGAAATTTTCAGGATATATTATCTGGAGCCTTTTCAATCAAATACCAAACCTAGATTTTAATATTTAATATTTTTATGAAGGCTTATTTATGACAGAAGTCTCAAAATCATTACATGTAATAGTAACCAAAATTCAATCTGGCACAATTTTTTGGACATATTTAAAGTTAGGCATAATGGTAACACTGGTTCAAGACATTCCTTGTTGTAAACAGCTTCACTTAGCAGACTTATAGACAGGGTGTCATCAACTCTGCTTAAAAAAAGAAAGGATAATTGTAAATAACTGTTACAAAGGATACTTATCTTCAAAGATCTTTGTAGTAATGTTTGATCTTCAGAAACACCCATAAAGAGAGAAACCAAGTCAGAAACTTGTCAGAGGTTAGAAAAGTATTGGTGGCACACAGAGGATTGAAGTCTGTAATCCTCAATGTCTTGGTCTGAGATTAGTAGGATAATACCTTGCTCAGATATGACAGAAAAAAATCCTATAAAGATTTGGCAATCTGTGCAGGTGGCTGGTTTGGAGCTAATACAGTACATGCTTTCAAAAGTAATCTAATGTTCAAGAGATGCCTTGAACTATGGCTGATCATGATAGCCACATATATACCCAATAAACTGTAAAGAAAAAACATTCCCAGGCACTGGACTTCAGCTGTCCTAATATACAATGTTTAGATTGGGATCTAAACACATTGTTGTTCCCCTAAACAATTTCTGGACATGGATCAGGACTCATTATGCATCTGGGACCACAGGCAGTGTGCATACTGCTATTCACTTCTGGAGGCTGACAAAACCTAAAAACACAGACATGGGCTTTTATGTCCCAGTTATCCTTTGAAGCAAGAATCGCTCTTGGACAGATCTGGATGAGTATTGACAACCAACTGTGGCAATGCATGTATCTCAGCATTTTTTTTTTTTTTTCTGGGCAATGATCATTAGGCTTCAGTCAGCACAAGGGGGATAAAAACAGAACAGGGTTTATCTCCTCTTTAAAGTACATAGTTTCATCAGGAGTTATTGTTGCATGCCTATTTAAGCACACCTATATTTCCCCTAAACAGATTTTTGTTCTTCCCTTAGGTCTCACCCTAGAACAGACACCCATTTTCTTCACCTTATTCTCCAGAGATTCTTCACCCATCTCTGTCACTAGAACCACAATAAGAGGCAGCTCCTTGGAGGTCACAATTCAGGATACTCTGACTCTAACAAAGTCATACGCATTTGTCCGTGTTTTTTCCAGCTATGGTCTGCTGATCTTTTTTGAGGTTTTTGTTTGTTTGTTTGTTTCTGTATAGCAAGAAACATGTTTATGGCAGTAGAGCGTACTCAAAATAATTTTTTTTTGTGCTGCTGTGGAATGACCCACCTTCATCTCACAAAATAAAAAAATGTTTTGCCTGTTCCTTTAAGACTTTGCTAAAAAGTGGGATACAACCTGTAAAATTCCCTTTGCACCAAAAACAAACCCACAAACAAACAACAACAAAACCCAAAGAACAAGCACACACACACAAAATTCAAAATAAAACTTTTAGCTTCTTGAGGCTCCCTGTACTGACTTTGTCTCACGCTTCCAGCTTCTGCACTTCCTCTTTCACTCAGCCTTGTCATCCTTGGTAGACTTGGTTTCTCCTCTGTTACCTCGAGCAGCCACTCTTTATTCTGCTGAATCATAGAGCCAGCAGCAGGCTTCAAATCTCTGCTTATGCCTCAGTTGTCTCTCTCCTGCTTCTCCTCACTTATTTATGATTGAAGCATGTGATTGTGTTATTTACAGTAAGTCTGTAAAACGCTTGTGGAAATATTTTCCTGGACGGAATATCTGAACGAAATAATCTCATTTTAAGTACCTCTCAGATTCCTTGTGGGAGATGAAAATGAGCATAAATATGAAATTTACCTCATCTTATTTCCTTACCTTTATAGTCTTATACAGGAAAAAAAGAAGTCTAGCTTTTTCTGACTGTGAAACCAGAGGTCACACACCTCTGAATATTAACTGTGTTCTTGCAGAGATAATTTCTGCAACATTCAACAAGACATTCAAAACTCAGTGTCCAATATTCATCATTCAATGCTACTATGATATTTTTCTGACTCAGAGGATTAAGCTCAAAGCACTGAGATAAGGGACAATATCTCTAAGTTAAGCCTTATTAGTAATGGAAACTTGAGTACCTAAAAAGGATGAGCCTTCTGGAAAATACGGTCAAATAGTGTGAAAAATAGGAAGGGAAGAAATAATAGGTTTTTAATAAACCAGTAAGGGCTGTCAATAATAAGGTAGTCAATGAAGGCACACCTGAAGTTAACAATGAACCTCCTCATACACATCATTTTAGAATCAAAATATAAAGACAGTAACATTTTCAAAGGGACATTAGCTCCAGGGGAAAGTGCTTACAGGGAAACAACAGAGAAAGGAATATTTCAGAAGAAAAACAATAAAGAAATTATAATTATGGATCAGTCAAATGAGAAGGAAGGACAGAAAGGTTGCTCCAAGTCATTAGGGGTAGCATAACCTGTGAAAGTATCTCTGTGGGTGTAACAATTCCTTGTGAGATGCAGGACAACAAATCATAATACTCCTAATCTTCCTGAATGATACAATTCCCTGCTAGGGAGAGAATCCAGCACAAACTGTCCATCAAATTTACTGTATGTGTGTGAGATTAGATTCTGTAGGCAAATGAAGAGGAATGATAGGAGTGGGTGTTGAAAATGTATCATTGAGCATGTAAAAGGCAGGTTCAATATCTGTGAACGTTATTTTGTTAATCTGTTAAAGTGACGCTGGCATGTCAGCACATTAAATCAGGGGCAAAGAAAGCACACTTTCTTTCTTCTGCTGCCTTTTAAAAATTCAGTGGTCCTGGAACTGTCATTGCTTCCTGAAAATAAAAGCCCTCCCCAACTCATTTGCTGTTACTTGTTCAGTGCATGTGGCAGAGGGAGTAGCTGGCCCTGGCAAATTTTAAAACCAGGCTTGCCAAAAATCCTTGTTGAGCTGATGGACACAGACTAATTCTGTTGTTTTCAAAAAACTGTCAAGTGCATCTGAGCCATTTCCTCTATAAAAAAGAGTTATTTTGCAAAAGACCTCCCTTTTTGTCATAATTTCCATATGTAAAGTTAGATTTGTTTATAAATGAGCTTGTATGATGTATATTCTACCACAACTGCTTATTATTTCTTGGTGCAGCTATCAATGTAGAGCATAAAAAACCCAAGAGTTTCTTTTTCTACCACAGAGACCTTCTTCAGGAAAAAGGAACAATCTTGTTCTCTCAAATTTAGCTATTTTTTATAAAGAAGACACATTTCTAATATATTTATTATCATTACTGAAGTAAAAACCATTCAAATATAT
>JANHGN010010347.1:16869-35006 GCA_024605025.1 Megaceryle maxima | reverse complement strand
ACTAAATTAAGAAAAAGAGAGAGCCTTTGGTATGGAAAGTTGTGAAATTTCCTTCCTTTTATTGTGTACCAGATATAGTCATACTTTTCCACGTGGAGAAAGATTGTGGTTCCAAATCTAAATTATTTACTGCGATTAAAATCTTGATAGAAAATCAACTGAACAACAAAAAAGTTCCTTATTATTTTATTTAAACTTTAACATCTTTTTTTATGTGCAACTAAACTGAAATTTATTTGCATACATCTCTAGCCTGTAGCCTTCAATGCTGCTATAAAGATAAGATTTAGTACCTAGTATTTCCAGTATTATTTGTTCACATAGCAAGTTATGTTCCCTGTAAATCACAAAACTTTTGTTATTGCAGTGTCATATAGATGAGTGTATTTGTCTGAATTTTAAGATGTTCAGATTTTGGTTGAAAAGTTAAGAAATCATAGTCATTTTTATTTAATGATTTCCCAATAATTTATCTGATATTTTGCAGATGCAGAGTAGAACTGCTTCTTGTATCAAATATCTTATAACTTAGGAAATTATTTTCTGATGTAAGCTTCTCAGAAAGTGTTAAAATAGTTTTGGGGTTTTATTAAATAAAACATTTTAAAATTGTGTTGTAAATCCAGCTAAGGGCTTTCTCTGAGCTAGCTGATTTCTGACAGTAACATTATTTCTAGGATGAGTTAAAAAAAAAATTAAATGGGGAGGTACAGGACCATGAGCAGTTTTTGTTGCTGTTTTAAGATTTATCATATCCATCTGGGTAGCAGTTTTATTCAGGTGATCAATAGGGTTCATTGAGCCTTTGCTGATGGTTTAGTACATATAGTTGTTGTACCATCTTTGTATTCCATGGGTTTCCTCCTTGAAGGGCAGAGTCACATTCCAACAGTTTTACAGGAAAACCCTCTAATACATGTGAGAAGTCAGAGGAGAGAGGCATGTGGATCCTCACTAAGATACTAATTTTTTATTGTTGCAATGATTCATGGGTCTGTCTGATATTGCCCTTTTAGTGTACATGTCATTAATGAACATTGTCATGACACAAAATCAAAACTAATTTCATTTTGTAAGTGACACCCACAGCTGTGACTCTTGCTGTAAATATGACCATGTTGTTTTTCTGTCATAATGATGAGTAGACTTATATAATGTTAATAAGATAGCAGTTCTAGCAATGATAAGTGAGAAGAAGTTCAAGCTGTATTGTGTAAAGCTTGGAGTTTATATAAATTGGCTGATAGAGATATTTCTAGCTATTCATCTTATTAAAATAATTCACAGATCAGGTGCAATGTTCTTTACTGAATTTGAAACTGTTGGATTAGGTATTTTAAAAAACCAAATTCAATGCTATGGATCACAAAGGAAGCCTACTACAAAGCTTTTCTACACCAGAGTAGGAGGATGGCTCTAGAACTTAAGTCACACATGGGATTTATCAGTTCACTTCTATTATTTTGTCAATACTTTTGTGAAATAAAGGGACAGTGCTCTATGATTGCCATGTGTCACAATGGCAGCATAAACAGCTGAAAAGTCTAGAGGGAAAGATCTTGTATCACCTACTACTCTTGGATAAAATCACCATTGAAATATGATAAAGGGAACTTATCCCTCCAGTTTTTAAGGTAGTTAATATTAATTTCTGAAATCTGCTGTCATTGATGGATGTATTATTATGTCATAGCATAGACTAGAGAAAGACAGAAAGTAAAAAATTAACAACTGCCCCTGGGATCCCACAGTCACAGCTGGCGATCAATTTTTCTTTTTGTCCTTTTTTTTTTTTTCCTTTCCTCTTCTTTTTTCTTTTCTTTTCTGTGATAAATGTACCTGGGAAAGTCTTGCTTTTTCTCTGCAAAACTTGCTTTCACATGCTGCATGACAGTTGTTAGCATTAAGTAATTTAGAGATTAATATAACCCAGACAGTCAAACTTGAATCTGTATTCTCTCACTGTTGCTTTTTGAGGACTGGTCTTGAATTCACACCTAAATTAGGCTGCTGGGTTTCTTGTCTAATGGAAGCACATCCGTTTTTGCTGCCTTTTTTTTTTCTTGAAGGTGATATCTTTATTACTTGTGCGTGGTATTATTTTTATTGTTCTTTTTATTATTAGGATCTGTATCTCCGACCCCACAAATCAATGTGAAATGTCTTGGCACATAGGTAGATCAGCTGTTAACTTTGCCTTGTTTTCAATGTGTGTGCATTGTTGGTGTATCCGCACAGTATTCACCCAGGTCAGGAAGATTGCTTTTGTTTCATTCAAGCACCTTAAGGCTTTGTGCCATGATATTGCCATTTTTTGAGCATCAGCATCAGTACTAGCTGAGCTATTCCATGTTTTGTCTCGAGCAATGCAATCTCTACCAATGGTGTGATCGCAAGTTTAAGTTTAGGAAGTTAAGATCAGAAGTCTGTTCTGTATTTAAATATTTAATTTTTAACCAAATCATGACCTGGACAGTAAGAGCACATTGCATTTTCAAGAAGGGTTTTGGTTTTTTCCCCAAAATAGAGAATAATAGAATATATAAAAAAAAACCCAACAACCCAATCCCAAGCAAACAAGGAAAAAAACACTGTGCCAAAAAAGTCCTCCAAAACAATAGCAACAACAACAAAAAAAATTACCTCTCCATTAAATTAGTCAGCTTTTTTTAGCCCATTCTCATTTGCCTTCTCATTTGCAGGTTAGTGGCTAAAATAGTGTTGGAAACCACTCTCTGTTTGTTCTCAATTTACACAACATCTGTCCTCTTCCCATTCAGTTGCATCCTACCCCACCAGTCTGATTTCAAAACTAATGTGACCATTCTCAGAACATGAAAGCATATTATTTCAATGGGTCACTATCAACCATTTCAATCAAAATCCCATATTTTCAGGTTATTGCTGCAAATAAAAACTACCATTAGTCTCCAACCTCCATAAAAATATAAATAATGATAAAAATAATAATAATAAAAAGGCTGGGAAGGAAAATGTTTCCTGTATTTGTCTGAAACTGATAAAGTTTAGAATTCTCTTATGGAAGTAATCATTAAGGTCTTTCATCTAGACCGCATAACAGATGGTTTTGTTAAGCAGCTTCACTTTCTCTCGAGTGTCCTATAGCTTGACAAAAAGGCTGTTGACTACCACGATTAAAGAGAAACAAAATAACTATTCAACTTCCAATATAAATAGGCTGCAATTATCTAGTAAGTTTGAGATCTGAAAGTTAATATTAAAGCAAATAGTTGTAATGGTGTCAATTAAAATTCACTCTTGATCTTCAAGTACTTAAGGATCAATTTTATAAGTCCAAGCTTTCAAATATGCCTAACAAATAAGAGTGGGAAGAAAGAATGCTAATCTAATGAGTGGCAGGTGTAATGGTGTACAGAATCCTTAAACTTTCAAAATAAAGTTTAGAAGTATGGCAGATGATGAAATGTGTAGATAAAATAACATCATGTAACTTTTTCAGCTCTGCACTGACCCTGTTCTATTAGACTGGCTTCTGGAAACTCGAACTTTAAGACTGATTCTGATCATGACGAGTGTTCAACTCAGGATAGATGCATTACCTCTCTTTGCATGTTTCTGTCTATAAACAGCGAGGATGCAGGCTGGGAAATTGGGAGGCACAGTATAGTTACCTGTGTCCAGGCATCTCAGTAGGAAAAGAAATTCCCTTCTCTTCCCCTAGAGCTGGAGTTGTGTCCATGCATACCATCGCCCTCAAGCAGTGCTCTCAGCAAAATAAGGGTGGTTTTCTCTGTCTTTTATTGTCTTTAGTAGTCAGTGTTTGGGCACGATACTCATGAGTGTTCAATATACTACCACTGTTTACCCTCATTTCTAAGGTCAGTTTTAAATGAGAAGGGAAGACGAGTCCCAGTCTTCTAGTGGCCTCAGCCTGTACTCTGTAGGAATCATTCCCATTTGCCAGAGTGTGGAATCTAGATATGGACACTTTCCAGATTCCTTGGTCTTCCTTTCCCATCTGATTCATGTTTTGGAGATTACTTTTGTTACTCGTCAGAGCTTGATGACACTTTTCAGAGAGAATTTAAAAAAAAATAAAATTCAAATCCAGCAAAGCATATGGAAGGATTTGTGCTGGTTTTGGTATGCTTTTGGAGGAGACTACAAGTTGCTGCAAATAGACCTTATTTGATTCTTTGGCATTACTGTCCCTACCCAGGACAGGTGGCATTATACATGCTGGCTTCCTCTGATAAGAGACTACGCACATTGCTCTGCACTCTGTCACTGAAGATGAAAACAGAGACCAAGAGCTGCCTATCACCCTTCCATTCTCCCACGTCACTGTGCAGGGACCTGAATAAAGGATGGAGCAAAGCAGCTCTGGCAGTTTCCAGCAGGCTGCCAGAGCTGCTGTGCTAGCGGCGTGCAGCTCCGCGGGCAGTAAGTCAACCTGCACAGGCTCCTGGCTGACGTGGTCAGCCTGCTGCTGGGAGCCAGGCTGCCAGCTCTGCCTTTCACACAGCTATACGTTGTTCCAGAAGAATATTTCCAAGTCAACTCTGTATTCATTTGGGACATATTGACTATTTCAAATTATTTTTATTTCAGATTTTCCTTGTTCACTTTGCATGGTGTCAAGGTGAATTAAGACATTTCAATTCTAGCTAGCCTAAAGCATGTAGTTTTCTGCTGGAGGTGCTGCCTGCAATGAGCCAAATCCACATTGCTTGTTGGTACTGAAGCTTGAAATTCAGAGGAAACAATTACCCTTGTTAAAAGAACTCTGTTTAATGTACAGTGCATAATTGGAGAACAACAGGGAGGATCATTTCACTTCTTAATGGACTACAATTAAACTTTAAAGCCAACTTTTGTCCTCCCTTCCACCAGTGTAACGCAGACCAGGATTTTCCTCCTATGAGGGAACGAAATGTGAAAGGTACAGTTCTGCAGCTGCTTTGTTCTTTGTGGAAAGCTTTCTCACAGTGAAGTACTGTGCAAGAAGCAGCTGCAGAATCAGGCCCTTTGTACACATGCGCTTATAGTAATCTTAAAAGAAATAGAATGGACTAGCAAAATGGCACTTCAGCTCGAAGAAAAATCCAACGTCTTCCATCTGCTCCCTGCTCGTGCAGCTGCAGTGAATTATGATGTACTGTCACATTTATAGGGTGATTTCATCAACTGATTTATTTAATTAATTTAGATTTAACATTGTACAAAGGGTATGTGATAAAGTGGTGTAACTCTTTCCTCAGCCACTGCATAGGCCAAGATTTATTTTAAGTAACCTCTCCCTCACTGTGTTCTCCCTTGTTCTTTTCAAGCAGCAGCCAAGAGAGAGTGTGAAATAGCCAAGTGGACCTAAAGTTGCTTAACTAACAGTGCTGCCATGGAGCAGAACTGGCGACTTCAATCTTGTGTTATGATGCTGGAGTTAAAACAGCCATATATTCTCTCCACCAAAAAAATATCTATCACGCTGTACATCCCTAGTGACTCTTGCACAATGTTTTGTGTAGACATATGGCTGCACCTGTGCTCAGATTGTTACCTGGTGTGTTAATAACTTTAAGAACAAGCTTATTGAATACCAGTCTTATTTATGATCTTGATCTTGGTTATGAACCTCTTGTATTTTGTTGGTGTGGAACGGTGAAGTCTACGTGTGCTAATAGATCAACTAAGTAGCAATACAAATTCACACGTGTGTTGTGATTTGGTGTCATGTTGGTTGCAAAAATAAGGGACTCTTTCCTGGTTATGGTTCCAGTACTAATAGTACATTTATATTATGATAATATGTGATGCAGAAATAGGAAAATTAGGGCCTGAGTTTTGGTAGCAGCTGTATGCAGACAGCAGAAGTCACGATTCCTGTGCTGAAAAAGCTTCATATCAACTAGATAAGACAGGTTAAATTTTGAACACTCCTGTTCTATTCATGTAGTCTGATATACGTACAAACGCGTGTGCATGTGAGAAAGAGAGCAACAGAGAGATGTTTAATTATGCTTCTTGGCTGGGTGAATATAACTCTGAGAATCCAGAAGAAGTCACAGTTTCAAAATTTTTTCTCTGTTTCTCCAGTGGTTGCTTAAAATGAGGGTGAGGGTTATGCTGAGTAAATTCCAGTAAATGCCAAGGGCAGTTTAACTAAGCCAATGTAATACATCTACATTTATAACATTTATTTTATAGTATTGATCATGCTGCAGTTATGAGCGATAAGAATTCAGTGGCTCTCATTTATGAGGAAATAGAAACAATTCTTTTCAGTGAAAGAGAGAATGCAAAGGACTGAGTGTTTATTACAATGCATATGTAGAAGTGGTCTGAGCATATCTGTCCTCAAATAATGGAGTAGGCAATATGAAGCCACAGATTGTGGAAATATTTTCTGCGTTTCATTTTACTTTGTCTTGCTGTGTTTTTCATAGTCCTGAAAAACATTCAATCTTCTCAACTGTATTTTGTTGCATTTTTTCCCTATAAATGAATATTTACTCGTAACATAGCTTTTTTTTTTTTTTGCTATGGAGTGAGACCACAGAAATAAAACGTGTTTTGCTAGTAGCAATACTGTAGAATAAAAGGTAAGTTAAAAATGAATGTGTTTCATCTAAAAAGCTTCAACGTTCTATATTGTTGGCTGTTCCGATTTCACAATATTGGATAAAATCAGTACAAAAGGAAAAATGTCATTACAGAAACCGGGCTTGTTTCCATAGTGCTAGAATTATGATATTGGCCCTAGAATTCCAGGCAGCACTCAAAAAAATGAAGCAAACCCCAGTAATTTAATGTGTTAGATAATCAAAAAAGGAGCGATCACATGGCAGTCTGGAAAAAAAGGAGTCAAAAAAGTGTAGGAAGGATATGTTAGTTTCAGAAGTGACTTGGGTAATTAGAAGTTGAGAATGTCATTGAGATACAGACTCACTTAGACTTTTTGGATTATGAAGTTAATTGTCATAGTTTAACCCCAGCCAGCAACCAATCAAAAGATTAGAGATGAGGGTGAAAAGCAGCATAGACTGCTCAGTAGTAGAGAATCATGAGCTAAGATTAAATTATACAGAAGATCTACTTTTGTAATATACCCATTTCTAAATATCTTTTACTTTGTCTACAGCTAAATATACGTATTTGTGCCACAATCAAGTTAGGTTTGCTTTATACATCAGTGTCATTTGTTTATCTGATGTAATAAAATTCCCTCAAAAGAGAGTTTTTCCACTTTTCATGTTGCAACAGAACCAGCTCTAAAATCAGTTGGTTCCCTGTAACTATTGTATAGATTAATTGCTGTTCTTATTGAGCAATTCACCTTTTGATTATCCAATCAATAAGAACACTTACAGCTTGGCATGGAGGCTGATGCCTTCCTTCTCTCACTCTTTATTTTCTGTGATTTCTACACCAAATATTGCTTCTCATGGACCCATGTCCTGGTTCCCCGCCCTAAGGGGATTGTTTTGGCTGCCCTAGCATGTGAAGTCAAGGATTCATTCTTTCATTAAGTGCTTTCAAATCCAAGGCAGCATATCAGTTGATAGTTATGGGGAAATGCAGTAGAAAATATTATATTTAGCCAGAAATTGTATCTGTTAGTGTTGAATGGGGGTTTGATTTTATGATCATATCACATTTGGCAGATTCCTGTAGGGCTGTGTTGAGTCTCTTTAATTTAGTTGGGTTTTTTTTTTTTCCTTTTCTTCTTTCGGCTGATGTTCAAGTTGAAAACTAGTACCACCCACATCACTTCCAGACCAAACTGTGGTTTGCCTAGGAAATGAAAATAAAATGCTTCTGAATCAGAAGCCTGATCTCCATATGGATTCTCTCAATGTTACTAAGAAGCTAACAAAAAAATATCCCCTCCTGTCTAACTCAGGATGTTTGACTTTCATATCCACTTTTGAACTAGAGAAACTTGTATGAACTTGTGAGATCAAGCAATTCACAGAAAGCAAGCTAATCCATCAAAGACCTCAGATCAGCCTTTAAAAACAGCCTCAATACTATCCTTTAGTTATTAACAAACACTACATTAATATTACATTATTAATGTGCTTTTACTAGTAGCAGTAGTAGTAATTGAGATGTCTTCAACAAACTGGACATGATTTGGTTAATGAAGTAATGGTGGTTAACATATCCTTGCCCCTAGCCAGCAGAAAAGTGGCCAAGAAAAAAATGGATTTATTTATCTTTCCTTATATACCCAAAATGACCATGAGACTTTTCATGGATAAATCAAAATGTTCTCCCTTAGACACATTTACAGATTCCAATTTTTTTTTGTACGCTAAACCACTGGAGGAGCTTAGAGAGAAAAAAAAACTCCTTCAAAGATTTCTCTATAGGGTTCATAACTTGCTATTTGATGGAAAAGGAATTGTAAATTACTTCCACTTCAAAAAAGAATTATAATGTAGTTATTCCAGCAGAAGAGTAGACATACACACAGCTAAGAAAAAATATCTAGAATCATTTCAGTGAATATTGCTGAGAAGCAGCAAATATTTGAAACCACTGCTCATTCATGAGACCTAATATCTAATTAGGTGGCACATTACGACCTTGGTTATGGTTCAGATCTTCTATGCACCTTCTTGCCAGCCTCCTCTCTAGTACACGTTGAAGACAAGGTTCTTGTGGATCACCATTTGAGCCCTCTAGATTGCCTTTTCTAATAGTACTTATCTCTTTACAAGCAACATTTCTGATCATCCTTACCACCCAGGTTAGACTCCTTTTTCTACTTGTAGAATTTTCCTGCCTCTTGTACTCTTTACGGCTGTCTTTCCACTACTCCTGCCTGTTATGCCCCATAGCCTGTGGAAAAATCACTTCATTTTCTTTCTGCCCTCAAAAATCTCATCTCCTTTGTCATGCATTTTAATTCCATGGCTGGTTATATATCAGTGGTGAAGGGGACATCATCTTCCCTGAGAAAAGTACAGCTTTAATGCTCTGTAGCCATCTAAATAGTAATATCCTTCTGTGCACTTGCCTAGGCTGTAAGCATGCTGCACTTATGCAAAAGGAGGTGGTGCATCACATTGATAACAGGAGGATGTGGAAGCTATTTTGGTCATTTGAAAGCAGATGTACAGGTGACCATGAGCAAAAATACCCTCTAACCAAAATCAAGAGTAAAAGGTGTGAAAATTGCAGACTATATAGTATTGGCAACTTTTGAGTATTCTGGCTGTGTAAATTCTTCTACTTGCTTAAAATAAAATAACAAAAGAATAAAATCCTGTTCTTAAAAGAACAGGAAAAAAAAAATTGTTTCCAGCACTTCATGCAGTCCTTTGTCTCTTTTAACTTTCCCTGGCCTTCCTTTGACTTTCATGTTTGAACCTTTGGAAGAGTACAGAATAAAAGTCATCCAAAATTGCTAAGATTTGCCTAGTTTGACATTAAATGATACAAAAAGCTTTGAGTTCAGCATCATTTCCACCTGAAATCGTAAATCTGCTCACAGTCGCTCAGCCTGGGATTGTGGAGAAAGTATTTAAAGGGCCCAATTTCAGGTTTCATAATAAAACCTGTCAGCAGGTTTGGAGTTTATTACAAAGAATTTGTACAGTTCTTTTTCAAGAGCATGCATGGAACTGAGAAAGTATCCAAAGACAAATCACAACTGAATCATAGAATCATTAGGGTTGGGGAAAGGTCCTCTAGGATCATTGAGTCCAATCTTCATCCTAACATCTCTCTATCCACTAGACCATAGCCTCAAGTGTTACATCTGCTCATTTTTTAAACCCCTCCAGAGATGGTGAGTCTCCTCCACCACCTCCCTGGGCAGCCTCTTTCAGTGCCCAACCACTCTCTCAGTGAAGATTTTCTTCCTAATATCCAATCTAAATCTCCCCTGACGCAACTTGAGGCCATTTCCTCTCCAGAATAAAAACTTGAATTTTGCCTATGGATCATGGAAAAGCATGCTTGTAACGTTCACCACTGGCCTTTCTCTGGAGATGGCAAGTCAAGACTGGAATTTTGGCAGTCTATCTAGTCTACCAGCACAGTACAGCACAAGTCCTTGTGTACTTGTACAGAAGGGCAGCATGTATAATGTAAAAAGGGGTCTGGTCCACCAGAAGGTAATAAATGAACCATAGATATCAAATCAGGAGCAGCTGTCTGATAACTGAAAGAAGATAGTAGGTTAACGTTATATGTTGGAGAAAAGCCCACCTATAGAATTATCAGAATCCACAAAAGGTGGAGGAGTTCATCTTGTCCCAATGTTCATGTCTTTTTGACCGGTATCGAGATGAGCATTTAAAAAAGCATAATTCTAAAGATTTCTGTCTGCTAAGAGCCACGCTGCCATTTTTTCAAATTAACTTTTTTAATAAAACGACAGGACACTGAAGGCCAAAAAAGCTGATATCTTTAAAAAAGGGGGAAATTATGAAACCCTTGAATAGAATTTGAGAAATTGTCATGAAACTACAGTATTCTTGCAGACATATCACCCATGTTCAAGATATATGACAGGACTCTGGGCACCTCTGTGTAATATATCTTAAATAGCTTGCTAGAAAGGTCTTGCTAAAAATACTGCTGTCTATCTTCATAATTGAGTGGTTCTAATATGTGCCTTTTAAAATGCTTATGTCCAGAAATTGTAGTAAGGCTACCATACTTCTGGAAGTTCCTTAAACATGAAAAAAAAAAAATCAACTATTTTTATGTGATATTGATTAGAACATGATATATTAATTCATAGTGTTCTCCTGATTTTTTATTTCTTTAATGAATAAAGGGCATTTCATTAAGATATTGAATTTATTTTATATTCTTCATGAAACACAAGGAAATGCATTTTCCCTAGTGGAGAGCTAACTAGTTTTAAGACTTTATGAGTTTCTTTGAAAAACTCTGTCTGTGTGCTATCCTCCATTCCTTTACGTTAGGTGTTTAAGAAAAATATTGAAAGAAGCCATGAGGGTTTTAAAGGAGAAGCAAAAATCAATAGGCAGCTACTTAGAGTATTGCAGTATGCAGATAAGCAGCTTTGCTAAGTCTGATCTTTGCACAGCAACATCAATACAACTTGTAGAACAATGAACTTCAATACAAATGTTGTGAAGGGAGGGAGGAAAAATGCCTCTTATAAATGAAGTGGTAAAAGGTGTTAATGCATGTTGACAAGAGTCTGCTTGAGTTATTTACTGTGTTCAAATACTTTGCAAACAAATTCCTAGCAATAACTGCTGCAATGAGAAAGACATGGAATTGATGTAGCCTGTTTGTGTGAAATGCAGCTTTCTACCAAGACAAAGCTATCATGTTGAGATAGGCTTCATTTTCTTGGAGTGTATCAAGAGGATAATAGACTCTTTTTTTTTTTTTTTTTTTTTAATTGCATAGAATTTAGATGTCTGTATACAGGGAAATATTTGTGCTAATATTTCAGTTGTAAAAGATTTTCAATATTTTGTACATGATAGCTTCCTACAAGTACACTGTAAGGATTATATTGGCTCACGTCCTGGATAGCTGCATTACACTTATGGGTAGGGAAGGCATGAATAAGTTATTGGTTATCCTAAAGAAGGGATGTGGTGAGGTGTAGGAGTTTTAAGTAGCCAGTCTTTATTTCTCAAGAAAATAATCAATTGCATACCCGGCTATTTATTCAGCTGCCTAAAAGGGAGTAGTGGCAATGATCTAGACTTTAGATTTTCCAAGCACTGAATGGAGCCAAAATAGTAGTTGAAGATGTAAAAGAAAAATTAAATGCTTGAGTGAAAATTCTAGCTTTGCTGAGAAGGCTGGCTTCTAGAAAGTTCTTGGGTGGTCCTTCATCAAACTTCAAGTGATCATCTGTCCTCATGCCTGTGTCTTGAAGGTCTAATAGTCTGCCAAACTTCTGTCTTTTTATTTTTGGGGAGCATCTGTTAGTTGTCTTACTGAGTTTTTCCTGTCTCTTAATATGTGTACTAAGTATTAATATAATGCTGAAGACTGTCTAATTTTTATCTGTTAAAATAGGTGATAAAACAACCACTGGCCCCAGAACTAGTTATTAAAAAATGCCATCAGAAAGCTCATAGGATCCTTGTCGCTGCTGCCCCCCTTCTCTGTAACTTGGACTGCATGTATGTTGTTAGGTGGGCAATTGCTCTTTCCCTGCCCCCTGCACACCCAAGTCTTTGAAGCTTGACCCCATGGATTGTGTCCCATGCTGCAGTTAGCCCTGGCAGCTCTGTGGCAGTTGTTGGTCTGATCTTCCCTAATTGACAGTTTTTTAAAACTTACTTATTTTTAGTAAAAGCTGCCCACAAATGTTGAGGTCCAGAAACTGAATCATCTCTGAACAATAAGATTTTTCCTTGTTCCCAAATTCTCCTGCTGCTTTAGAACATCTGAGTAGACATTAGTGCTTTTTCACTCTTCAAGTCCACTGTCAAAATTAGATGAGAAATCAGCCTCTGCTTATAATACCAAAAATTAATTTACATCCTACGAAGTCATGGACATTTTGCTATTGACAAAACTTAGATTTAAAATGAATAGCTAGAAAATCTAAGGAAAAAGGTTAGAATTAGTCATGAAACACATGGTATAAGTATGGGAAGCAATCATCTGAAGAGTACGCATCTTGGTTTGATTCTCAAAGTAATACAGATCCTAACAGAGAAAATGTACTTTCTTGACTGTTACCTAGATCAATTATAAGCAGAAAAAGTAAATGTGTTCATTTTTATGAAAATACAACATCTAAATACTTTTATTGTTTATCTGTTTCTATATTTTAATACTGAATATTGCAGTAGCAGGAAAAAAAAATTGGAATTGAATGTTGTTTTAACTAAAAACATAATGGAAAATGACACTTCATTATGGCATAAGCAAGTTCAGCTACTTTAATTTAAAAGTTCAGAACAATTTAATGTCTCATTTTTTTAGATAATCATCACTTTCTAAAGACTGTAGGAATTCATACATTGATCTTTGCCAAGGTGGGGGGGGGGAAGGAAATTAGCAAGCAGTCTTTGGTATACAAGGGAAAACAAAAGGCTATGTTACTGTAAGAAGCCCAAGATCAGATCAAGGGATACGCCTCGGCACTTTTGTCAGTCCTTGCAGATCACTTAATGCTCTGAGGCCTCAGAGAACATTACAGACTTTCACTCCAATGCCTCCTGAACGTCACCTGAAAGTTATTCTTTGTCTGCAGTACCTTTTTATTATGTAAGCCCCAAAACAAAATGGCTTGTTTATTTATTTATTTATTTTAAATTGTTAAGAACAATTCAGCATAAGACCTTAGAGATAAGATGATGATACTACGAAACAGGCAGCTACAGTTTCAGCTATGTCTTTTTGGAATTATTCTAATACGGTGATACTTCAAATCAAACACATGAATCTTAGGTGAAACTCAGTAAGAATGAAACTGTTCTTGTTTCCCTTCTGTCTTTGCTGGATACTTAAGTCTCTCCAAACTTTAATGCATTGAAGCTTTTCTTGTTTTGTGAGTGTTTACAAAATGATGGGCTTATCAAGGTCTGAAAGAGTTGGTATGATTGAAATAGGCACCCAAACTGCCTATTGTGTCCAATTCTGGGCTCCCCAGTTCAAGAGAGACAGGGATCTGCTCAAGAGAGTCCAAGGGAGGCTACAAGGATGCTGAAGGGACTGGAACACCTGCCCTGTGAGCAAAGGCTGAGACACCTGGGGCTCTTTAGTCTGGAGAGGAGAAGACTGAGAGGGGATTTGATAAATGGTTATAAATATCTGAGGGCTGAGTGTCAGGAGGAAAGGGACAGCCTCTTCTCTCTCGTGCCCTGTGACAGGACAAGGGGGAATGGATGTAAGCTGGAGCACAGGAGGTTCCACCTTAACATGAGGAGGAATTTCTTTTCTGGAAGGGTCACAGAGCCCTGGAACGGGCTCCCCAGAGAGGTTGTGGAGTCTCTTCTGGAGATTTTCAAACCCCACCTGGCTGTGTTCCTGTGTGACCTGTGTTGGATCAGATGGTACTGCTCTGGCAGGGGGATTGGACTCTAAGATCTCCAAGGTCCCTTCCAGCCCCTAACATCCTGTGATACTGTGATACAATGGAGTCATGTTATCTATGCCATTGCTTTTCCAACAGAACACTTATCATGAGAGGGAAATACAAATAATATCCTTTTTAAAAGTATTTTTTTTAAAGTCACAGGCACGATTATCAGTTTAAAAATAGAAAAAGACAAATTTTTAATAATCCTTCCAAAATTATTAGTAATACAGACATATGCACCCTGATTAGTTTCTTATTCCTTATGGTTTTTGTGACTGACAGGCCTACTCACTCTCTTGGAAATGGAGAAGAACAACCAGAGAGCACTAAGCCAACCCAGGTGCTTCTTCTAGAATTAGATGTGTAACAACTTTGTCTTTTCTGTGAGGGCAAATTTGTAGCCTTCTGACACATGGCACCAGGTCTAGCTAGGAACTAAAGTGGCACTTGTGACATGTAACAATCTCATTTTGACCCTTAGCAACAAGAACACTTTTAGCAAAGAGAAAGGACTAGGAATGTCACACCCTACTTCTTGTATTGAAACATGCAAAAAGGACTAAAGCTAACCAAAAAAACCCTCCTGAGTATGATCTACTGTCAGTGTTTGCAATGTGAATTAAGACTGTAACATTTTAAATTTGATTCTTGAGGATTAAGATCCATTTTATTTTTATTCATTTCTGCAATAGAGTATTCAAGTTATGCTTATCACAACAACCATGGTGCTCCAGGAAATGGTCCAGCAACACTAGATCTTCTCAAGGAAGCAGACCTAGTTTTTGTCCTCTAAAGAGAAATTGAAGCATACAGCTCTATTAGGCTGGGAAGGAGGAGGACAGAACTATCAACTATTTTCTTTATTGTGCTGAAACCTACTTTACATGGGTACATAGAATACTCGGGTGTACCCTATGGCTAAACCCATGGCTACCCATGGCTAAGCATGTGCAAAAAGAGTTGCTTTTAGGGTATATCTCTTCCTTCTTCTATTCCAATATTTTCTCATCCCTTGGTTCTTTTTCCCCTCTTCCAGCTTTTTCTATTAATGGATTTAAGGTGTACATTAATTTCCTAAATTAATACCTGTCATTGATTCTGTTTCCTAGGTAGAGGATTGTTTCCTGTTGACAGGAAACAATTGTTTCTGATTGTTTCTGAAGTTGACAGCTTAACAGGGTTCCTGCTACTTCTTGTTTCTTATGTTCACAATCCACATTGCTTGTAATTAAGCACCAGTTTTGCCTTTGGCCTCTCAACAGTTAGCTAAGAAGTCAACCATAAAATAGAGAACAGAGCATACCTGCCATAACCAAAACCTATCAACTTCTATCATCTCTCAGAAGTTGAGCCATACATGTTAGAAGGTACAGACGGCAAAGTGAAGCAAAGTAAAGCAAAGGGAAAGAAGATCACATTTTCTGCTTTTGAAAATTAGTATTGAAATTGGCATCCATCATAAACCAACTCCTCTAAGACATCCTCTTTTCTATGTCTTTAGAAATCTTGGTGAATGAGAAAACTAATGGTAAGTCTACACTGCAGTTTATTATTAACCACTTCCCAATTACTATCAAGGACTTAGCATCCCAACAGCAACAGTCAGAAAACTTTGATTTTGAGGGTTTGGGCGATCCGTTCTATTTTGCTGCCTCTCCACCTCTGTAGTACCATAAAACATATCACTGGGATTCTGTAAGTCTTCAGAAGCAAGGTCAGCAAAGTGATTTCAATGTGTAATTATTTTTAAGACACATACAGATATTCCCACGCAGCTGGCATGAATGTTTTACCAGGACTCAAGTGGGAGTTCTGCCAGTAAGTTCAGTAAGCACAGACCTGATTTCCTTAGAAATTAAAATATTCCTTACACAGACAGAAGATTAGAATACAAAATAAATTTCCTGATTTTTTAATCCACTAATATTTGAACCTGTTCAAAGCTGCAGGTTTCATTTTTACAGTGTTTATAACATTGAAATAATGTAAGCAATAAAATACTATTTTACTTGATACTAGAAATTTACTTATCCTACCATACAAAGCAAAATACAGAATAGTCAATGGCTCTATGAATCTTTTTTTTCAAAGGTTAGATGGTCCTTTGATTTGAATAAGTGTGAAAAAGAAAATTAGTGTATTGCTTCCAACTGCATGAGCTTATCACATATACAAGTGGCAACTTTCTCATAGTCACAGAACAGAGAGACAGTTGTAGCTGCTGGAGAGACATTTGAAGAAACCATAGGGAAAAAATAAGCTAACCTGCCTTTACAGTACTCTGTGTCAAGAGTCAGGCCAAGTATATAGAATTATATAGGTCTGGCTGTATTCTCATCATTTTTTTTTGCCAAGCAAAGCTTGGGAAAATTCAAAGACAGATTCATACATCATGTAACTATCCTGAGTTTCCAAGTGATAGTTTAAAAAAGCAAAGCTGGAAAATTCACATAAGAAGGGGAATATATGTTTGAGTTAACAGTGGCCTACATCTTAGCAGTGGTGAAAACATTTATCCTAAAGATATTAAGAGATCAGTGTCTATAAAAACACAATCTATTGAGATAAGAGAACAGTTAGTTTTTCAGACTGATCATAATCCTTGCCAAGAAACCCGACTAAATAAGCAAATACAAGAACAACTCAAGCTCAAATGAGAGACAAAATAGTCGGGCATTTTTTCTATAGGCTCCACTTACATACATATGTACACTGAAAATATGCTGAAGAGCAGCTGTCTCAGAACTTCACAGCCCTAGAAATTTTCAGCTGTCAGTGCCTAAGGGTAACTTTTCAGTGCAGCTAGGTTTACAATGAAACAAACAACAGATCCTGTTTCCAGGGTTACAATTATCAGCTAAATAAATAGCAATTTTTTAAGCTTATCTACTAAACACATCAGTGGCAAAACCGCAATTGCTTAAGATAATAATGAACCAAATACAGGTGTGTCTGCATGCAGCCAGTCATTTCTGGAAGAAAGTACATTCAGGAGGTGGAGTAGAAATGAAGCAGAATGATTGGAGAAGCTCAACACACTCCCAGGAATGTGACTTGAAACTGAGCAAAAGGAAGCTGCAGTGCTTCTTTGCTGCAATGGAAATCATTTATTATCTGAATGTTTCCTCTCTCCTATCCTCCCTGCAACAATTCATCTCTTTTTATTTCTGCAGTATCTTTCCCTACATGTAGTCTGAGTTGATCAATTCTCTCCTGTTTTAATATTAAGTATATTAAAAGTTTAATAAATAGGAGGTCTTCTTAGAGGTAGAACTCATACTGATGTTAGCAGAGAACTCAATCCTCTTATGATTTCAAACACAGCTTTTTCAGCAACTTCAGTGAGAACAAAACTGAGATCCTTGGAAGACTACTTGCTCAGTTCAGCAAAAAAAAATGGTTTGCTTATAATGTTTTGGGGAAACAACAATAATAACAACAACAATCATCTCTATTATAGAGCTGAAAATATTATTCAGTTCACTAATAAATACAGACTAACCAAGATACCAATCAAGTTCAGACATACTTCCTCCTCCTCCCCCAGAAAAAAAAAAAAGCAAGCTAATTTCTTTATCTGGAATCTGTTAGACTACATCTAAATTATAGAGGAACCACTCAGCAAAATGATTTCTTTTGTCCAGAAAATTTTGCTGAACTAAAACACCAATGCATTCTTGCATCAAAATAATATCAGATATTTTTAATGATTACTTTCTGAAGATTACAGGAAAAAAAATCCTTTACTATTGCAACTTCTGTTGAGATCCATGCAGAAAGTGGCAAAATATCCTTGGAGATGGTAAGACTCTTCAGATAACTTGGGTATGATATTCCTAATTATCAATGTTTTTTTCTAAATCAAAGCCAAGCTTCACATCACCATTTAGAGTACACTGAAATTTTAAATGATACCAGATGCAAAATGATGCAAAAAGAAATCAATAGAGCCTTTGTAGTAGATAACAACTCAAGTAAGATTAATGAACAACAAGGAAATAACAACCCATGGATTTACTTTCAGATGGTAAAACAAAACATGCTTGGTATTAATAATAAAATAGTTTGACATAACTTTTTTTCTCATTTCTTTTTTTTCCTAAATGGACATTGA
>JANHGN010010347.1:0-16769 GCA_024605025.1 Megaceryle maxima | reverse complement strand
TTTCCTGGAAGGGTCACAGAGCCCTGGAACGGGCTCCCCAGAGAGGTTGTGGAGTCTCCTTCTCTGGAGATTTTCAAGCCCCCCCGGCTGTGTTCCTGTGTGACCTGTGCTGGATTAGCTGGTCCTGCTCTGGCAGGGGGGTTGGACTCGGAGATCTCCAAGGTCCCTTCCAACCTGTGAACTGGTAAGATTATTTATTGATTTATTTATTTAACTTTCTTGGAATGCTTTATATCACTTTCTTCTGTAAATTTGAATTAAGAACTTTCTGAGATTTTTAAAAGATTTTGAATGTTTCTGCTTTTAGTAAAGTTGTGTGAATATTTTTGCTCATGATGTCCTTGTTAGCATGGAATATGTCTAACTTCTGTAGCCTTTGGTGACAAACAGCTACAAATCTGCTATATTCAGCTAGATGCCCGAATTTTGGTAGTTCTGCTTACCTTACACGTAAGAAAGCTTAACTGGTCTTTGTTAATGGCACATGCTAAAGCTAACTGCATCTTTCTCCCTAAAGCTGAAGAGTTCAGCTCCAAGGACAATTGCTTAGCAAGTGTGAAGACAACACAATTCTGTTTGCCTAACCACAGCAATGCTGTGGTACATCCCCTTGAAGATCCAGGTCTGTGGATTTTGCTTATCTTTTTAACATCAGTGCAACAAGATATTGTTACTGTGTCCTTAGATTATTTTCTACGCTTATCTCTCCTGCAGTGGGAGAAGGAAATCTAAATGTTCACTGTAAATGGTGGTGGCTTATCAGCACTTTCAGCTATCAGTCTGATAGGAGTTTTTTGTTTGTCACATCTCTGCCCTCTGTGGCTACCATGATTTGTTTCTTTTCTGTCCTTCTGAGCCTAAAGTTATGCGATATTGATTTGAAAAAAACTGGCAGGGTGGCCAGGCTTTCATTTTTCTCAGAGAGGACACTGGAACTAAATCATTACTCTGTTGCTGAAGCAAAGGAATTATGCAGGAGCTGCTCAGCAGTGAGGACCCTAAGCTTGTTCCAAGAAAAGTTTGGCTTACTGAAAAATAACTGCTGTGTGAATAAAACCCTGTTCCTCACCTAATATGCCACAGTGTCTATCCAAATAAGTGAAAAGACTATTCTTTGATGTATTTCAAGTGCTTATTAACATGAACCACTTAGAGAATAGGGTGTGTATTTTCAAGGGAAGTCAGGGATAAATCACTTGTCATTTTTGCTTAATCCAAAACCTCCTCTGGACACATTTGGAAAAACTATTTCATTGTATATTTGTTCAGGGATATACATTTGTAATTTATGAAGTTGTGATGCCAAATGTGCTGTTTCTGTAGTAGGTCATAATTCAACACACTGAGTACACATCAGTGTACTGTTGATGCTCGTCGCCAAGAGAGAGGGTGGACAAACATTTGAAAGTCTGATTTCCAGGACTGATTTCAGCAATAAATATCTGCTTTCATACCTTTCACAACAAGGATCGCTTCCCTTTTAATTTCTATTTTCCTGTGTGGGGAATGGGCCTTCATCTTCAAATTGCTGCATGCCATGATGTCATGTTTCAGTTTCTGAAGATTATTTTTTTGTTTGTTTCAGATTTATTTTTTTATCTATGGTATTTATTTGTTCAGTATTATTTATTCCTAAGGAAGAGCAAAGTGGTTGATTTTCATCATTTTAAGGCATGAATGCTGTTATTTCAGGGTGTCTACTTCCCTTTTGACTAGCAAATGAAATTTTCAAACTATATGTTCAGCTTCTCTTTTCAAACCTACCGGGCACATCTCTGACAGATGCAGTTATATTTTAAGAACTACTTCTTCCTATAAAGGAGAATAAAAATCAAACACCCAATGATTTCTTTCGCCTTTTAGGCTTCAGCGTTTGAAAACATTCGTTACATGGAAACAATGACTCAGGTAATATAACAGGAATTATTAGTGAGTTATGAATAATGTTAAGCTCTTTTTATTCCATAGTGATAAGAAATCAAATGGCCTATGAGAACTTTAACAACTGTATAAGCACAAGTTTAATGCTCTGGACTTCATGAGAATCAGCCATTCACATTTAACATATGAGGAAAACATTGAAATTTAATGCTTTTAATAATGGAATATCTCCTCATCTGTTTGGAAAATTGAAATGTAAGTATGTTAAATATATTTAAAAGATGTGGTCCACACGTTTAAAGGATATGGTGCCCAAAGTTTTATAATGGAACCTAATACACAGAGTTGGTTCACCGATACTGGTTTTTGCATGTATCAGCAAGCTGAGTCAGATTTTGGAGAGGTTTACCTAATTTATGCTTATGTATTTGAGGTTTTGAGGGTTGGTTTGGGGGAAAGAGTCAAAATGCACTATCTCTCTATTCTTTTAAAATGTGGTCTGAATACTTTAAATTTTTTAGGACATAGAGCAATTAATTTTCGTTTTATTGTCCAGATTGCACTAAATAGCCTTTTCCATACTGTATTTGCTAAGCAAATTCTATCTGTGATAAATGTAAGCAATGTGGACTGGAAAAATGCTCAGAATGTGAAACTTGTTCTGTAGTCATTTCCCCCCAATCTCAGTATTTTTTTGAGAACTCTCCCTGGAAGGGTACTCCCTATAAAGACAGTCATTTATATGCATTACTAACTCACACACTACTTGATTTCTGTGTTTCTGTGATTTTCCTGTGATAAGCAATTGAGAGGGACACTGTTGCTTGAATTTTATTCACACTAATCAATCATGACAAAAAATGAAGGCATTATTAACATTCAGACTGCATTTTCCCTTCTCACAGAAGTGTTCTTTATTATTATGGCTAACTGTGTCAGCAGTCAGACTAGACATAGACTCATTGCCAATTAATATAAAAATTCCTTTCTTTGATTTACTGGGAGAGACTGAGGGGGCAAAATAGTTTTATTTCATGCATTTCCTTTCTCTAGGCTTCACCTGACTGAGGTGTTGGCTCTCTGTGGGTCAGTGTACTTTATAAAGTTATTAATTACTTAATTTCAATCTATAATACTTAATTAAAGCTTAAAACAAAAATAAATTGGTTCTGTTTGGTGAAAATGTTGTCAGCCAGATGGGATTTCAGCAACATAATAGAGCCGACAGGTTTGTTTTGTTTATAGTGATACCGGATGACCTTGAAGTGTTCATCTGGCCAATGTGGACTCTTTAAGATAAGAACCCAATTTCTTTTCTTCTCCTTACCTGGGTTAGGATTAACAGTTTGCATTATCAAAAGGATACTACTACATGACAAGCCTACAGATATTTCTAACGTTATTTTGCTTGCTGTCACTTGGAGCCAGCATGAAGGCACTGTCAGCAGAACTCATACATATTTGACTGCAGCTCTGACTGTACATAGAAGAAGGGAGCTTTAATATTCACCCACCAAGATTTGCTATTGCATTTCTTACAGCCTCATTTTGTGACTGAGCAGAAGAACGTTATTGTTTTGTCGCTCTGAGAGGCAGAATGTAGAAATGGAGAAGTTATAAGATTGAAACAGCCATTTCCCTGCATAGAACAGAGAGCAACTAGATGAAGAGTTAGGCATAAACTCTTCCAACCCTCCCCTCCTTTGCTGGAATGATTAAAGTCCAAAGGACTTTGTATTTCATATCATTTGAAACCAGCTGGGCAAGAAAAGCCTTTTCAAAATGCTGCAATACGTTCTGCCCTATTCTAGACATCAGTGATAGCTGCTCTGCTATGTCTATACTTTTCAATTGCCAGGCAGGAATAGGAGCACATGTTCTTTCCAAAATAAAACCAAAAACCTTTTCAGTAATAAACTCCATTAAACTCTTACCTTTTTTATCCCAAATTCCATGTGTATGCAACATATTCTAGTTTACATCCAGCTGCTTCTTTAAGGTTAATTCTCTGTGAAAAGAACTTGCTTTTGATATCCTAGAGACATTTTTCTGCCTTTTAAATAAGATAGGCATTCCATTTTCTTTTTCCTTTTGAGTAACAACAGTTGCCTCATGAGGTGCTTCCTCCCATCTTCCTACCTTCTGCAGAACAAATACACTCCTTTAAAGGCAGCATCTGGGATGAAGTTTTCTCCTGCTTGTATAAAATCAAATGTTAAAAATTAATTTTTAAAAGGTCGTTGTATGGGCTATGAGTGTCAATCTGATACAGATGTTACTCAAAACTGAATACAGGCAAGTGCCCTTTTTGGCTAAGATCAAGTTCAGCTCTGGTTTAATATCTGATAGATCTTACATTTCAAGGGTCGGGCTTCAAAAAAATGGTGTGTAATTTCCACTAACTTTTTTTTTTTTTTGTACACCCTTAAAGATCTAGGTTCCATCTTTTGGAATGTCTTTAGGTGTATGTATTCACTTGAACAGTTTTACAGTACCTTTAAATATCTGTCCCCCAACTACTCCAGCACTCACTAGTCTGTAAACTGCATGGTAACATAAGTTGCTACCCTGCTGATCCTGAAAGGCAAACCTTCTCCTTCTGCTATTTTCAGTGTGTATAATCTTCATACTCAGAACACTGTGAATATTTGGATTGTCAATATGTACCTTGTTGGTTGGAAAACACTGTCTTCTGCCTCCTGGGACTGCTAACACTCAGGAAGCTGGCTGAGGTGAGGTGCTAACAGACACAGAGGAAATTAAAGGGAACAACATGAGTTTAAAGAGGAAATGTAGAGAGAGAAAATGTATGAAAATATCCTCTCACCCCTGAAGTCTCATGTTTCTGCCATGTAGAGCCTTTGTTGCATAGATTTGGCAGGCCCTTTAGTGGATCCCATAGTTATCTGGCAGGAGTAGGGGCATAACATTGATTTATCTGAGGCAAAAAAGAGCCAGAGTTTACTGAAGCATGAATTTGCAGTTTACCTTAAAGGGTGGGCGTGGGTATACAAGCAGAAATCTGTGTTTGTATTCCCATTGCCTAAGAGAGTTTTTCACAGAGGTTTTCATAGAGATTTTCTCTTCAAAAAATCAGCAGAGGTCCTTAACATGGAAAAGACTCGGACAAGATATGCAAGTCCATGCCTTCCTTGAATACCTGGCTAAGTTACTGAATATTAAATCTTGTGTATGTACAAGGAAGCCCTGAAAGAAGATGCACAGAGGAACATAAACAGAGGTATGTATTTTTTACACTTCCAAATTTTACTTTGGGGTTGAGTTACGTAGTCAGCTTCATTTTTCTAGAAAATAGAAAGTTGGGAACTAATGTTAACCTCCCACAAAAGTGAAAGGCAAACAGCATGCAGCCAGCAAGAAAAATGTAACTCCTCATTGTGATCGGTGTTTTTTAAATTATGAGTTATTTGTGGTGGTTTAGCCAGTGCAAAATAGATCAATAAATTGTAAAGATGTTCAAAGCTTAATCAGTTCATGTTTGCAATTGTCTTTGACTCGGTAATTACATAACTCTGCATCCTTTCTACCTGTAGCATCCCCTCACAATTACTTTATTTCCTTTTGGTGTCACTATGTCACATCTTAAATTGGTTAATAATGGCTTAGGTGGGGTCATATCTTGCATTTCATAACCTGTTATCAATATTGCATCTCAAGTGTGGACCTCATGGTGCTGTGTAATGTTAATAAATTCACTTTGAGTCTAGAATCTAACTATTTAACACTAGGCTTAGATAAAAGGAGAATTGCTGTTCTGTTGGTTGTGTATGAGTGTCGTAACCTAAGTCATCAGGTAATGGGAAGGTGGATAGTGAGTCTGTAAAGAATTTGGTTTCATTAAATATCTTAGACATTTCTGGGGTGGGATTTTCAAAATCTTTCTGAGATCTTACTTTAAAATGCAGGTAGCCGAATTTCCATAGTTATATTAATTTTCCCCATGTCCACAACAATGCTTTGCCTTTCAGACTTCTAAACCAGGGAAAGAGTCATCAGCTCGGGAAGAATACTATCCTCAGCGCATCTCAGAGTCACATGCAGAGGGCTTTGGTTATTTTAAGCCAACAATTTTGTCTAAAAATAGTAAACCTACTATGAGAAAGTTGATTATTACGGCAACTGGACGCTGGCACAGTGGACAGCATTGTGAATAAAGGTGTCAGCAGAGCTTCATGGTCAGTTGTTTCCTGCATGTCCACAGACTAGTAGCAGCACTACAGCTGACCAAAGGCTTAGCCTAACACTCTGATGTTACTCATATTCTGGTCCCTGGCACCAGAAATCACGCTGTATTGACAGAGGGGTCAGTCCTCTGAAGGTGTTGTCGTATGATAGGGGATGCTGACATTACCAGTGTTCCCCTAGCAGAAGGCAATATGTGGGTGTCAAGTAGGCTTAGAGAATATAAGCTTTGTACAAACATCATGCTCTTTCTGCAGGTTAATCGGGTCTTTAATAAAAGACCATGGAAATGTCAGCAGCCTGAACAAATAAACCAGAATTGTAACTGAATGTTCATTCAAACAAAGAAATATAAACCCTTTTTTTATTATGTTCTTCACACAGGGAAGAAATGGATTATAATTATAATTCTTTATAATTAGCACCATGTTTGAATTTTTATATATATTTATCTTTCTAAAATATTCAGATCTCTCATTCTTCACAGACCCCTACCCTTCTTCTTTCTCTTTCTGTATAAAGCTAAAGGAAAATTAAATGTTGGCAGTTAAAGTGGCTACATAAGTATGGCAACCATCCAAAATTCATACAGGCAGATCTGGAGTCATCTTTACATGTGCAAAAATAGTTGAAAAAGATTTTAGCACTCTAGACATTTTATCTGGGCAAGATCTTAGTGGAAGGTGATTGACAGCAGCTCTTATGTTTGAAGATTTTAACAGAGAATGTGCAATGTCTAATAAATAGTGCTCCTCACACAGTTCAGTCATTTATTTGTTCAGAAAACCACATGCAGAGGATTCTGGGTCAGATGCTGAAGAAACGTTTCATTGTCTTATGTAGATGAGGCTGTCCTTTTGTACAGACCCACTATATTTACCAAAGTAATTGGTAATTGTTACATAGAATATCACTTCGGCCACAGAAATATAACCACTGGAGATTTAATGAGCAAAATCTGTGTCAGAAAAAGCAGTTTTATTTACTGCTATAAATTTTGTTAAGTATCCATCAGTGTGTACTTCTGCTCCAAGATAGTTTACACAAATCAGTCAAATATAATCCACCATGTTTTCAGGTATGTTTGAGTTCATTAATAATGCTTCTCACAACTTAGTGAAATCTGCATTGGGAATTTAGATCCTAAGAATAGGTTTTAAAGGGTGATGAATCAGACTAAAGGTTTTTTAAAAAGACAATCACTGTAAGATACATCACTCTAAAACAATAAATTACTGTCAAAAGTTTTCAGACTAGATGCTGCCCTCACAGTAGTCTCAGTCAAGAATAAGTCTTCTGCAGCCTATGAATTATTTTGGATTTAAATCCATATATCTGAAAAAACACAATGGTTTAGTCCTCTCAATAAATTTACCAGGATTTGCTCATGCTTTGTTTGGACAGCATATATTCAGGTATATATACGTCTGTCCTTGAGGAAAAACTTATAGATAATTACAACACTAGCTGTTTATAACACAAATAATTCTAGATTAATTTCATTCCCCAATGAACACACACAAACACAGGCACACATATGCACATGTACTCCTGTAAAAAATCTAAGGATGCAAGCTTTGTTCAAGGAGCACCCCTGACTCTGGAAAGTAAAATAGCCATTTTCTAAACCAGAGGTGTTCAAAGAAACAGTGGTGAGGTTGCTGCCTGTGAGTTACAATAATGCCCTTAATCTCACATTTGAAGCCAAGCCTTGGGACACGCAGTAAGACAAAGGCATGTAGACGAAGTAGAATAGAAAATCTAGCAGTTGAGTGAATTTTATTAACATTTTACATTTGTTATAAGCTTGTAAAATATCCTGTCATAGGAAAAAAAGGAAGAAAAGCTTATATAAAATGTGCATCATAAAAAACCCTTCAAATAATGAAAACACTAAGGAAGTTATTTTATTATTTAATTTATTATTAAAGTGTTAGTCAAAGATGTCATCTAATTCATCATTCTGCTGATTCTGATTAACTGTAAGCATATAGCAAGGTGCTTCAAAAGCAAAATTTATCTCCAGTATAACATCAATGAGTCAAGATTAATTATATACCTTGTTTGCCTTTCTATTTTTGCATAAGAATATAATGTTGTTTATTGTCCACTCTCCCTTTCTATTTTTAAAAGTGTCATTTGTATAAAATATTATGTGTAATAAATCACTCATGGCAGAAATAGTAATAATATTGACCACACATAACTATTTATCATTGTGTTTACCATTGTGCTTGCTCTTTTCCTGCCCTGCGTACATTACCCGCTGTGCCTGCAACATCCAAGGAGAGCAGAAAAGCTATGCATCACTGTCACCAGAGGAATTTTCACAGTATAACTGGCATAGATATAGTGTGACAAATGCTAGAGACAAAATGCTAGTTTGTCTTGAGATACAAGACCTGGTGTTAACTCTTACCAACTTCATCAGTCTTTGGTTTAGGCCTGAAGGAAAGGTGAAAGCACAGAATCATCAAACCAAATGCTTAAAAAGTAGTTTTGCATTAAATGTGAATATTCCTGGCCTTGGCAAGAGGCCAGATGGTCAGTCACACCATTATTTTAATTATTTTAATAATGTGTTAACTATTTTGTGTCTTTTGAATTGTTAAGGAGTCTAGTAATTTAATTTTCTACCAGATCAGGTAATGTCTACTGTTAATACAGCTTAGTGTGCATTGTTTGGTTGTCCCACATATTCACATAATGACATTTCTTTGGGTCTTCTCATCATTCCAGGGTTGATAACCTTTTAATTAACCAGTGCAATGACAGTCTATGGCTCAAGCTTGATTTTTAGGTTTCCAGAAGTTTTTTATTACAAATGACACAGACAAAAATATTTACCTTCTTAATTTTTGCAGGAAATTAATCAATGTCTTTGCTGATGGGGTAAAGGATTATTAAACTTGTTAAGTGATAACAATACAGGTGTGGAAATGTCTTAAATTGTGGGATAGAAGGCACATGCTCTGTGTAATCAAAAAACATTCTGCTTTTTATCTTATTTTAACAAGCTAGTTTCTGGGTCTTTTTTTTTTTCTATTTTCTGGGTCTTTTGAAATTATTCTCCATCTGACTAAAATGTGAAATCCTGTTACCAAATAAACATCTACACACTTGAATGTTGATGGCAAGTAGAATTCAATTACTTCTGGGAGTCTACTTCTGTTTTGGTAAACTGATGTAACAAAAATAATAGAAAACCCCATAAGTTTGCGATTTTCTTTCTTTCTTTTTTTTTTTTAATGAATCTAAATTACTTTGAGACCTGAGACAATTAATTTGCTTACTTGAGAGAAAAAAATGCTAATCTCTCAAACTGCTACTCTAGAAAATTTACTTACTCATTTTGAAATATTTTATGTGTCAAAGAATATTTTTGATATATTATTCTCATTGTAGAAAGACACATTCTTCTGGATTTTTTCTATACACATTAATAATGTGTAATAACATACACGATACCAAGTTGCAAAAGTTAAACTGGTGACTCACAGTAAACATGACAGCCTTCAAATATTATTTAAAAGTACAAGTATTCTTAACTTTTGTCTACATTACAGAAACAGTCCATCCTTCTTTGAATTTGTTTTACATCCCTTTCCCACAGTGACAACTCCATAGATTGTGACTGATCTACAGATCTATACACTTCAATGGCTTGCAACTTTTTGTCTCAGTTACACCAGCATCTATTTTATATGCAAGTCTGTGACTTCATCATATCCATGTCCTGCCACCAGATACAGAAGCGCTTTGTTCTGCCTCTTTTCATGCTGGAAGAGTTTTTCCTAGGGGTCGCTCCTTGTTCTGAAACATGAAAATGTGTGAAGCATAAAACTCCAGCTGTGAATACTTACCTCCCTGCAGTGTTAAAAAGTTCAATATACAAAACACCTGGTTTCAAGCAAAATGTACACTAAGATATATGGCAATGAGACAGATTTAATATACCCCATAGGGCCCTCAAGCAGTTTTTAAATTAAAGACACAACATAGTTTGGTTTCTTTTTTTTTTTTTTTTTTTTTTAATGAGCCTTTGCTATTTCACAAATAATGAATCGATACCTATTCCAACTGAAGAGAAAGTCATACACAAAAGAGAGATTTGTGGTGAGTAGAAAGGGTGAGAATTCATTGTTATGCAAATAAAACCTGAAATATAAAGTTTACATTAGGAACAGGGAAAAAAAGGGTTTGTCCCATGCAGAAGAAATACAGTGGCTCCCTAGAAAAGAAACTAGTAATCTTCACACGGAGATACATACTATGGGGTAGGTCTACTACTCACTTGAGGTTCACTAATTTACAATTCAGCATATTTAAGATTTATTTTTGTAACGATTCAGATAATCAGTTGTCAATACATTGGCAGATAGACTCCTATTAGAAGGTGACAAAAAAGTAGAGCCTTTTCCTCATACCTTAAGTTCTGCAGACATTATTTCACCTTTATGTTTGACTGTACTTCCATATGTAACTATTTTAATGCCCAGGAGTAAAGATATGCCTTAAAATAATTGTCAAAACATTCACAAAATAATAAGGAAACTTCCTTAGCACATGGTAAATATGAAATTATAGTCAGTATTTTAAGACAAATTAAGGATAATTTGAATTTTATTTGGGCTATGAGTAAACACACAGCTACTGAACTCCTCAGAAACATAAAGTAATAATTTGATTTATTTTTTAATGCAGAGACTAACTGTAAATTATAAACATTGTTATTACGACTTCATATAACAATACAGACACTGTCATTGTTTCTTTTATTTTTTTTGTTCAGGCTCACATACACATTTTTTACAGCATTGTATCTTATTGTATCTTGCCTATTTAGTTAGCCTTATCTGGATAATAGCAGTTTTGTCTTCAGAAGGCAACATGGATAATAATGGGAACACAATCTTCTTCACCAACACATGGGCAAGTGATCAAAAATGTGCTTGAAGTTTTAATCATCTACATAATTTAGGTTTTAAAAGGACAGTGTTCTGGCATATATGACATATCTGTAGAGACCAAAAAAATAGTAATTTTCAATACTTTTTTCAGAATAGTTTTTGGGAATCAAATGTTTGATGCACTGAGGCCTCAATACACCCATGCAGCTAACTGCTAAGGTAGGACTGAGAAATTTTTCGTATGATAGCTGATAAATTTTGGAACCTGTAGATGAGCTTAACAGCTGGTATGGGAGAAGCCAGCTGAGATTCACCGGATAGTTGGAATCCACCTCTACATTGTCCATGGCTATGTATAGGCCAGAAATAGATCTCTCAGAAGGCACAGACATCTCCACCCTCTGGGGCAGAGCAATCACAAGTCATATGGATTTTTTTATGACTTATTTCTATGAATTTAATATTCAAATCAGTCTTAAAATAGAAGAGTGCCTGTCAGGTGACATTTTTGAAGTGTAATGTAATGGCAGCTGGATATAAATACTGTTAAAGTATGCAGACATGAAATATAAAGAAAGTATGCCATAAAGAAACCAATAACAGTCTCAAGAGTAGAATTCATAGAGACATTTCATGAATATGCTACAGGATTTTATTACATATGATCATTTAGCCATCTTTGCCATTTTTGGTGATCAACCACTGAAAAATTAGTATGTTTCAGTCATATATAGTTCATGTGATTTATACTCTGTTTCTGCTAACACTCAGGATTTGCTAACTTGTAACTTAAATATCCACTTCTTAGTGGTGATCAAGTAAAATAAATTAACTTAAAGCTCCTTAATGAAGCCATTATCTTTATGTATCTCAAGAGATGGATGAAAAAAAAGAATTATTAGAATAGATAAGGAACAGCTGCAGTGAAGCAACCATTATTAAAGAAAATTTTTATAATTTACAGTTAGTCTCTGCATTAAAAAATAAATCAAATTATTACTTTATGTTTCTGAGGAGTTCAGTAGCTGTGTGTTTACTCATAGCCCAAATAAAATTCAAATTATCCTTAATTTGTCTTAAAATACTGACTATAATTTCATATTTACCATGTGCTAAGGAAATAGACACAGGACAGTTGCATTGTTCAAATTATGTGTCATACATAATACACCTATATAGCTTCCTCAGCACTTCATGTTTTAATTGTGGCTTTGTTAAATCACTGTTTATTTGTATTCTTAGAAAATAAAATTTAATTTATTTTCCATAAAGTATTAATTAAATTAACTTTATTATTAATGAGAACAATCTGGTTTTATTGACCATGTAAATATAAAAAAGTTTCAGTCAACATTTGTTTAATACCTACAGTTCCAGGCTTCCTGGAACATGGTAAAATGTGATCCTAGAGCCTTTTTTTCCCTTTTATTGATACAAAGTGTGTGGCAATATGAAGTGTGCATAAAAACACAGTTGCTTTCTGATAATGTTATTTTAAAATTTTACAAGTTTCCTTTCTAATCCACAAAATTAGCTGGCTTCTTGCATGTCTATAAGTAATCAAAACACATTAGTTCATAATGTTATCTATTGACCTACCCTAAGAAAGAATCATCAGGACTTAGATAAGTACATGTATGCTTATCTATGTGCTTATGGAAGTTTCATTTTTTTGACTGTAAATTATCAAGTGCTGTTAGGATTTTAATTAAATAAAATAACTTCCTGGGTTATCCATTTGTCTTTATTGCTCCAAAATGAAGAAACCCTCATTCATTCTAACCCTGCATTCATTCTAAGACGTGGTCTAGAGCTTGTCTTAGTGCTCTGTTGAAGCTTTCACCAGAATTCCAAGCCTTCTTTGTGCAGTTCATATGACTAAACACTAATTAAAAGGAAAGAGGAAGATTAAACCTAATTTATTCCTCATTTACAAAAACTGTAAGTACCAGAAAGAGAGAGAAATTATTTAATGTGCAAGGAGAAATGAAGTGCAGGTTACTATCAGGAAATATAAGGATTAACAGCAATATTCTGAAGGGTAACAAGAACACTACTATTTGTAATTTATTAAAACCAAAAAAAGTAAAGAGTAATATTGCATTAACTGGACAGTGTACTCTAGTAGATCTCTCAGGTAAATAGATTGAGAAGTATTTCTTTATTAAGAGTTTACACCATGGTCTAGATAAATGGGAATTTATATTTCTATGTCATATATAAATATTCATTCATCATCCTTTCTTGTGTGAATGATGTTCACAGTCTGATTCTGATTTCAATGAATGTGTTAAAATTTTGTAAATTGTAAATTAAATCATTGACAAAAAATAATTCTCATCTATGAGATACCTTTGAATGATTCGCCAAGCTTATATATTAACAATTAAATGTTTAAATATCAGTTGATCCCTTAAATTATGACAAAAATTTTAAGCAAAAAAAGTATGGTCAGTGCCCAATCAGAACTCCTCTGTGCCAATCAGAACTCCTCTGTTACATGTGCATGACGAGTCACTCAAATAACAGGATATTTTTAGGATTCAAGGCTGGTTCAATACATTCAGTGACCATCCAAATATTCACAAACAGTACTAAACACTATAATCTTTCCTTTCTAAAATTCCTTACAAAAACATTAGTTGTTTCTTTGTTTTTAATTGGAGAAACTATTCTTGAGGTTTGTTTTCAAAAAGGCTAAAAGACAAAATTGTTACAAATCATGAATGCCCAATGATATTTCAAGGTTTCATGAATGGGAATGACATGTTAAAATGTGAGATTTTCATAGTTAAAGTAAGAAGTAATATCAGAACTATTAGTAACAAGAACAATATCAGTTACCATTAGAAATAATATAATTTTGCTTGTTTTTTAATAAAGGTCCATTTAATTTTCCTAAACATTTTTGAATGTTTTCCACCTCTCCTCTTCCTGTCCAAGTGGTTTCCATAAGGAAAGAAAAAAAGTGCTGTGTTAAAATGTTTTAAGATCTAAGTCCTGAAAACATGAAATTTGTGCCTTAACTTCCTTATTTTAAATAAATGATGTGACAGATGTGTAAGCTACCTATGTGACTATTCCTTGCTTTAAGAATAAATTCTCCTACATCATATACAGTATATTAATCAGGAATTTTTTTTTTATTTACTCTTGATCAATTAATAGCAAAAGTAATTAAGCAATCTCTGTAATAGGGAAAAAATATCAAAGGACGGGGAAAAACCTGCAATGCCACAAATCCTAGTTATGCTAGGTCAAGTTCCACTTGTCCTGCTAACAGCAAAGTCAATATGCCTACAAGCACAGATTAAAGACAGGAGAGAATAATGTGAATAGTCTTTTATAGAATCTATTTAGCATAATCTAAAATAGACATTCCCATTAAAAAAAAAAAACAAACCAAACCAAACCAAAACCAAACCACCCACCAAGACTACTGAATCTTGATGCAAATGGCGGAGGAGCCAACCAGGAGGGAAGCAATGCTGGATCTCATCCTCACCAACAAGGAGGGTCTGGTTGAAGCAGTGAAGGTTGAGGTCAGCCTTGGCCTTAGTGATCACAAGATAGTAGAGTTCAAGATCTTGTCTGGCAGGAACAGGATATCAAGCAGGACTACAACCCTGGATTTCAGGAAGGAAAACTTTGATGTTTTTTAAGCAATTGCTGGGTGAAATCTCGTGAGACAGGTTACTAGAGGGCAGAGGGGCCCATGATAGTTGGCTAACATTTTAGGACCTCTTCTTCCAAGTTCAAGATCAGTGCATCCCAGCAAGCGGGAAATCAAGAAAGGAGACAAGGAGACCTGCATGGTTAAGTAAGGAACTGCTAAGCAACCTTAAGTGGAAGAAGAGAGACGGTCTACAGATCATGGAAGGAGGGGCTGGCCACCTGGGAGGAGTATAGGACTGTTGTCAGAGGATGTAGGGAGGCAACTAGGAAGGCTAAGGCCTTGTTGGAACTCAATCTTGCAAGGGAGGTCAAGGATAACAAAAAGGGCTTCTTCAAATATATTGCAGGAAAAGCTAAGGTTAGAGGCAATGTAGGCCCTCTGCTGAATGAGGCGGGTGCCCTGGTGACAGAGGACAGAAAGAAGGCAGAGTTACTAAATGCCTTCTTTGTCTCTGTCTATACTGCTGGAGACTGTCCTCAGGTGCCCCTGACATCTGAGACACCAGAGGATAGCATGACAAAGGAGTCTTCCCTCATTGATGAGGACTGGATTAAAGAACAGTTGAGTAATCTGGACATCCATAAATCCACGGGTCCTGATGGCATGCACCCATGGGTGCTGAGGGAGCTAGCACAAGTCATTTCCAGGCCACTCTCCACCATATTCAGTAAGTCATATCAGACAGGACAGGTCCCTGGGGACTGGAGGAGGGCAAACATCAACCCAATCTTCAAAAGGGATAAGAAGGAGGACCCAGGCAACTATAGACTGGTAAGCCTCACCTCCATCCTCAGAAAGGTAATGGAGCAATTTATCCTCGGCGCTATCCTTAGGCATATCAAGGACAAGGGGATCATTGAAGAGGGTCCCGATGGGAAGCTGGCCGAGTATCGACAATTACACCAATATGGCTACATGCCGATCCGTTTATTCTGACTGCGTCACTTGCTTATATAGTGGTTACAATCTGATAACGTGTATCAACTACTTTCATTGGTGTTTGGCTACAAGCATACAAATCAAGCTCTAGGTTAATTGGTTATCTGCATTTGGGATACATATTCCGTATACGCCTCCGTCGCAGCAACTGTATGTGCTGTACGCGCTGCTCCTGCCCCGCCCCTCCGCTTTGCTCAAGGTCATCTTCTTTCTGCTCTTCAGGATAACTTTAAAGAGACACAGCACTTATGCTGACTGAGGCTTAGACAGACCTAACATGGGGTTGTCCAATCCCTCAAAAGCCACCATATTCCTTGTTCCACAAGGAATTCCTCTACAGGTCATTAGGAGCAGTCAGCATGATTTTACCAAGTCATGTTTGACCAACCTGATAGCCTTTTATGAAGACATAACCAGGTGGATAGATGATGGTAGAGCAGTGGATATGGTATATCTTGATTTCAGTAAGGCATTTGACACTGTCTCCCACAGCATCCTCCTGGCTAAATGGAGGCAGTGTGGTCTGGATGATCAGGTAGTGAGGTGGACTGGGAACTGGTTGAAGGAAAGAAGTCATAGAGTTGTGGTCAATGGGATAGAGTCTAGTTGGAGGCCTGTAACTAGTGGGGTCCCACAGGGGTTAGTGCTGGGACCAGTTCTGTTCAACATATTCATCAATGACCTGGATGAGGGCACAGAATGCACTGTCAGCAAGTTTGCTGATGACACCAAGCTGGGTGGAATGGCTGACACACCAGCAGGCTGTGCTGCCATTCAGCAAGACTTGGACAGGCTGGAGGGTTGGGCGGGAAGAAATTTGATGAAATTCAACAAAGGCAAGCGTAGAGTCTTGCATCTGGGAAAGGACAACCCCAGGTATCAGTATAGGCTGGGGACTGATCTGTTAGAAGGTAGCAAAGGGGAAAAGGATCTGGGGGTCCTAGTTGATGGGAGGCTGACAATGTGCTCTTGTGGCCAAGAAGGCCAATGCCATTCTGGGGTGCATTAAAAGGGGTGTGGATAGTAGGTCTAGAGAGGTTCTCCTGCCCCTCTACTCTGCCTTGGTAAGGCTGCATTTGGAGCACTGTGTCCAGTTCTGGGCCCCCCAGTTCAAGAGGGACATAGAATTGCTTGAGAGAGTCCAGTGCAGAGCCACAAAG
>JANHGN010010345.1:19511-30784 GCA_024605025.1 Megaceryle maxima | reverse complement strand
CCAGACCCTCCTTCCATGAGCTGTAGACTCTCTTCTTCCACCTGAGTTTGCCCAGCAGTTACCTGCCTCCCTCTCTTGATTTTCTACCTGTTGGGATGCTCTGATCTTGAGCCTGGAAGAAGTGGTCCTTGAATGTTAACCAACTGTCTTGAGCCTTTTTCCCCTGTCCCATGGGATTTCCTCTAGCAATTGCTTGAAAAGGACAAAGTTGGCCCTAGTCAGGCCAGGGTTATGATTTTTCTTGGTATTTTGTTCCTGAAGCACAAGATCCTGAAGTCCACCATCTTGTGGTCATTGCAGCCAAGTCTGCCCTCAACCTTCACCACTGCAATCAGCCTCTCCTTGTTAGTGAATATAAGATCCATCAGTGTCCATCTTCTAGTTGGCTTATCCACCATTTGCATCAAGAAGTTACCATTCATGCACCAGAGGAACCCCCTGGACCGTGATTGGCTGCCTAAGTAGGCCTTCCAGCAAATATCTAGGTAGTTAAAATCCCCCATGATGTTCAGTTTATAGCGGCACTGGACAATCCAGAGATGCTTAGACGACTGTCGACTCTAAGATGATGTATAATGCTGTAAAATGCTGCTGATGCAGCAACATTTTATTTTTATAAGTCAGATAAACTCTGCTTAATTACTAGGCCTAATTATTTAGAATGGGTTTTGCATCATCAGGTTCTGCTTTGCACCACAGCCACTAGGCTTTTTTTATACTGTTTCCACTACATTTAACTCTTTCTCCAAATTTGCATTAAATTGCATTTACCACCGTTGGTTTTCATCTGGCACTCTCTTGGTTGCTGGCTTCCTTATAAGCCATACTAGTCTTTCTCAGGCTTGATGGACCAGAAGCACCATTTTACATTCTGGTGTTGCCACCTTGGAATTGCTTTTCTTTGGTCCTTGCACTGTTTGGACCTCAGAGCATGTTTTCAGAATAAACTATACACCTATTTATGCCCCTGGAAATGTTAAAATTCATGGGATATCCACTATTAATCCTTTTCACTCCTTGTACTCTGACTTTAAGAGTTCTCAAGTTAGAGATTCCTTTCCATCCAGTAAGTAATTAATATTTAAGAAGAAGTAGGACATGGAGTGGAGATTCTTTTTTCACTGCCTTATATTTTCTGCATCTTTACTTTTCCAAAGACATAAAAGAAATAAATACAGAAGAGTGTAGTAGCATCTTCCTTGTTTTACTCTTCTCTGAAAATTCCCCTTCTCTTTCCTTTCATTTCTGCTGTGCTGTAGCAAAACTTCAGGCTAATGAAAAAGCTGGGGACTGACAGAGGGAGCCACGTGCTTTCCTTAGTCATTTACTAACCTGCAAATAGCCTGGATGGACCTTGTGCACCTTGAACAAAAGCTTGTTAGCTTGACTTAGTGCTGCATTACTTTGGTTGCTTCTGAGGTGCCCTAAGCACTTGCTCTATCCAGAGTCTGGGCCTATCTGTGAAGGATAGATGGTGAATGAAGGTGCTTCATGACTTGAGTGAAGAAGCCTCAACCTCACACACTCTACTTCACAGGCTTTTTAGATGAAGAACACTAGCTCTAAGAAATATATCCTTGGGGTTTTGCTTCAGTGATGCCCCACCCTTCTTCAGTAGGATTGTTTAAGATTTTCTTTACTTGAATGACATTGTTTGACCATAATGAAGTCAGCATATAATATAGTCTTTTGTTATCCTCAGACACAGGAGCATATGAATGCAGGATGGACAAAATAGACTGGCTGTGTCATTGACTATTGTCTTCAGCATGGTTGGGGGACGACTTCTAAGGTGGTTAGCCTGAAATAACTTTTAATTCATGTGCCTCAATCTATCAGAAACCACAGACCATGCACCTGTACCAAATTTAGATCTGGTAAGATAATAACATCAATACATCTAGCATATTCACTGCCTTGATCTGTATTATTTTTTTTTTTAATATGAAATCTCCAAGATTTGGAAGAATGAAAGAAAAAGAATATAGATGTCAAATTTTGTAATAAAGGGAAAATATTTATTTCCTGATCACTTCAGGCAGCCAGCGGAAGCTCCAGGTGAATGACATTGTGAAAAATACAGCATAAAACAAAGATGATCAAGAAATGAAGGTGGTCTTTCCTTGCTGCTCTTGTCACTGACAGTGTACCGACAAAGTAACCACATAAGGACTCATGACTGAAACTTAAAATGATTCTGCTGTTTTCCAAAATGACTATATATGTCTTTCCTGTTGTTTGGTGTTTGTTTGTTTGTTTGGGTTTTTGTTTTTGTTTTTGTTTTGTCTGCTGTAACAGTGATTCCAACAGTTGTAACACAGATGGTAGACAATAGAGAATAGAAGGATGATTTTGGTTTCAGTAATTTTGGAGTATGTTACAGAAATTCCTGTGACTTTTCATGAACTTTTTTTTTTTTTTTTTTCCTTTATGTTGCACAAAGTGGATACTTTTCTCTGTCATGTTCCATGCAGCATCTGAAATCTTCACTCATTCAGTACATCTCCCATGTTAGACCAGATACTCTTTTGTGTAACATCTGGAGGATTATTTATTTAGAGATGGTCTTATTCATGTGTAAAGTATCAGTGGAATTCTTTCCATTTGAAAACAAAACTTCTGATAGCTCGGAGTTTATAGTACAACTCATAACACAATATATTTCTTGAGTTACTATTTAGATTTATTTCCTAAAGTTGGACAGTGATAACTATCCTAACCTCTCTTTGGTAGGTTGAAGTACATCTTAGAAAGAGATGTATAAGCTATTTTGCTAATGTTTTTTATTGTACTATAGTTTCCTTTGTTTATTTTTAAAAGATGTAGGATTTACAAATTTGGAAAATGTGGATCTCACAAGTTTGTGGAAACTCGACCTGACCAACAAAGGTATTTGCTGACACCCTAGCACCACACATTGAGCAGTTACTGTGATGTTAAGGAATGCTTTAAATCTTTGTTGCCAAACATAAAATCATGAGAATTGTACTCATTTGTAGCAGATTTGATGTTGGCCTATTGTATAAAGATGAAATGTTAGCATAAAAGCCTCAGGAATGACACTGTTCCAGAAATACTGCAGAAAAGGAAGGAATCTCATTAACTCCAGTGAGGTTTTGATTAGGATCTGTATCCATTCCAGTCTTTAGAAACAAACATAAAACCATCAGTAACAACCTCTGGACTACTGATCCATGGCAGTAGATGAGATACTTTGTAAGGAAAGTCAGGAGATATCTTGGCTACAACATTCATACCTTATTTCTATAAAAAGATATGTAATAAAGTAATACACTTATTTAAAATACATTTTTGTATATTAACTTTCATCCCTGGTCATCAGAAAGTACATTTTTAAGAGGGAGCTAGTATATGTGACAGCAAAGAAGTTACTTGTACTGCAGAACACTGAAAGCCAGAGCTTTGAAATGTGCTGTAGTTATGAGTTATGAATTCTGAGGCCTAATCCCAGATAGTTTTGGAGTATGTAGAAAGGAAGCCTTTTGACTTTATTTTTGTAATGATACTGGCAAAAGAAGATAGCAGGGCAGTAAAAATGAAAATGCAGTTTTTCTCTAATAGTCATAAATCAATGAATGCTTTAAAATACAATTTTGTATTAGAAATGAGATAAGAATTCTGCACTCTACCTCCTGAGCAGTTCCCATTGTTTCTGAGGGTAAACCCACCACAAAAGAAAACAGAATCAGAACTACCATAGCATAACATAAAATGAAAACAGCCGCAGAGAATCAGCCTCCGATTACAAAGAAGTCTAGCTCATTCACAGAAGAGTCACAGCAGAACTGAGTCTTATTTGTAGAAATCATGATGATCCAGCCAGTAAACACCCATGTTTTCTCCTGTCTTGGTGTTTCCAAAGGATAAGATTTTTTTTTCAGTATGGCTTCAGCTGGATCTGGATAATACTGTGTATATACAAGAGCTTCATATATTTTGTTCATACTGCCCTGAAGAGATCTGCAGCTACTGCCGAATCACCCAAGACCCAACCCTGGGATAGAAGCAGATGGAGCATAATTACTGTGATACAGCAGTGGGTTTATGTGAACCAGCTCTCACGTGTCAGTGTGGTGCTGCTGAAAGTCAGGGCTGCTTAGCTCAGGAGCAGCATCTTCCTGGAGTAGTCAGACTGAGCTTGCATTACTGGTGCTACACTTTACTGCATGCCATACCAGTGTGGATCAACAGCAGTTATGTATTTCACTGCTAGGGGTAGAGATGTTTAAAGTCCATGAAGCCTAGGCCTGAGGATACTATCCCTTAGTATAGGATGCACACCACAGTAAGTGCATTAGTAGAAGCCTATTGCAAATACTTAAGACCAAACTAAGAGCTTAACTGGTTCAATTACTCATTTCAGTATCCTATGCTGTGTTAACTCTGAGACAACCGATGGACCTGGTGATGCCAAAGTCATTTCCCTGGCACTATATATAATGTTCTGAATGCTTTGGGGATGGACTTTTCAATTGCTTAGGGCCTCTCAAAATGTTTCTGACTTTAAAAAAGAGAAAAAGAAGACAGCTAGATCATTTGGAAAGTAAAAGAAAGCTTTCCTTCGATGATATTCTTTTCCCCTCAAACTGTGTATGGTTTAATTTGTCCAATGAAAGCTTCTGTTCAATTGTCTTTCAGATGCAACAGTTAATTCCTTACTTTTTGGGAAAAAGAAGACATGAGTTAGGTTCTGTGTCTGGACCTGATGTTGTTGGTATAATTACAGTTTGATTCTGTTTCTGAAAGCAAAGCAAAAGATGCAGAAAAGAGCAGTATAAATAGCAAACACAGACTCTTGTGTTTCTGACTTTCAGAGGAACAAAGCTACAGTCACTACAAAACTTGGCAAACTCAACTAACATCAACCTGTTCACAGAATACTGCTTTTAGGTTCTTCTGAAGACATTGGATCACACCAGTGCTTTGAAAGATACACTGTGAGCTATCTAAACTTTTCTGAGACTATAAAAGGAGACATAGCAAAAGGAAACGATGTGTGAAGGAGATGATAGGCATGAGTAGGGTAGTCAAGGGAGAGGTAAAAAAGGTTAAAAAGTATCACATCTGACATAGGGCTTTGGGTTCTCCTGTCACTGATAGAAGCTGTAATGCCCAGAGGTCCCTCTTCCTGCTGTTCAAAGCATGCATGCTTAAGGAAGTTACGTATTCTGGCATAGTTTCAATTATTCTTTGATCCCAAAGTCTCTTCTTTTGGAAAGTTTCTAAAGATGTGTAAATAGTCCATTATTTCATCCATCAACTGAATATTAGTTACTTCCAGTACTTCCATTTGGGTTTACTGATTTCTGGTCCCACTCTTATTTTTTTTAGTAAACTTAATCTGGATGCAGCCCTCAAATGGCATTATACTGGATTAATTTAGTCTTTATCACACTTAGTGGTGTTTATAAACAGTGCACTGTAACAGGCATAGTTAGATTCTTATGAGATCTGGTTGAAATTTACATGTATGCAAGGAGCTAGTGCCTGCACTACCAGCACTGATGGTTCTCAAAAACAAGGCGTTAATTTGTCAGAGTTGTTTTGTATCCTAAGGCTCTCTTGTCTCTAAGGGCCAGTATTTTGCCTGTCTGACTTTGTGGATAAAACAAGAGTGTTGGTCCTTTCTTTCTTTGGAGATGTAAGCAGCATGTTGCCTAATCTTTTGTAGCATATGCCTGTCTGGTATGGGAAACCATAAATCTTGGTGAGGCGGTGTTGCTTAATAGTGACCTTGTTTTCTATCACAGCAAAGCTCAAGCACACCCATCTTGATGTGCAGCCTCTGTTCAGCTGTATCGTCTTTGATTTGCTGTCATGTCTATTGTACAGTAGCCATGTCCACCTCATTCCAGAGTGGATGATTTTGTTCACATTGCAAATTATGACTGCCTTGTTAAGGGTTGTTTGTCAAAGGTTTCAATCACCTGTCTACTAGTGTTTTTCACTTTGATCTTAGTGACAATCTGTTTTGTGTTATGGACCCAGCTTGCCATCCTTTCTCCTTCTAATTTGTCTAAATGTGAAATTTGTTCTTCTGGTTTACATCACCCCCAAACTCTTCTATAGATTGATGTTCTTTTATACTCTCTATAAGCAGACATCTCTCATATGTTTTATTTTTATGTGGCATGCAGAACTGTTACCATCTCTTAAGCACAGTTTTATAGTTAGCCTTCTCTGCCAGAAATAAGTGAAAATTGATGAACACAACAATTGCTTCAGAAGCTGCTACTCTCTGAAATCTGCTTTCTACTGCACCCTTCTGCTGGCAGATACAAAATGAAACACTGTAAGTGCTTTCCAAAAGTTTCTCATTTTGTGAAGACTTTGAACTTGGCAGTGGTCATAATGGTAAAAGAGAGAAGCTAGAGGTCTGTTTATTTGTACTCTTACTTTTCCCTACATAGGATATTTGGTGTGTATTGTGGATGCCTTTTTTTCCCCCCTACTGTTATGGAATGCTCAGTTACACATCAGTGATTGCAAAAAATCTGCTTTATTCTGTGTTCTGCGCCTGTACTTAACAAGAGCTTCTCTGTGTGTGTTCCAAAGTGGAGTGCAGTGTAGAGCTGCAGAGGTAGTTTCATACGTACTAGCTCAGGTACTGAAAGAGATCAAAAGATGGAAGACTGCATCAGGTTAATTAACCCACTTCTTGTTGGCTTGGACAGAAGAAAGAAATCTCATACATGTTATTTCTCACTCACTGATGTCTTTTAACACCACTGTCACATAGACCAGAAGGAAATCTTAACAGAGGAAAATAAGACAATGAAGAGAATGTAATATGGCTTTGTTGCAAATGATTCATGACAAGATAAATTATGTGTTTGGTGGTTATCTTAATGAAGGAAAGAAATGCTGTGCCCATACTGATTTTTTGCTTGTGTGAAATTTTCCTCTGAAAAGCTCAGGAATGTGATAGAGGTGTAGCTGCCATAGTGAGACTTTGGTCTTTTCCAACTAAGGTTAGTTTAAACAAATATAATCAGCAATTGCTATTTATTCACTGTCAGAACATGCTGATGTATGAGGAGCATGTACTCAAGGGACATTCATTGTTTCTTAGAACCTTCCTTATTAACTTTTCTTAAAAATAAAGTCCAAGAAGAGTTATAAATGTTTTGAAGAAAAGGGTGATAACTGTAGAAAAAGACTGAAGTTGATCAAGTGAAGTTTCAAATTCAGATGTAGCACTTTTCACATAAGAAAGAATAAATATACAATGTGGGAAATCTTTTAGAACATGTATTTAACCTATGAAAAGTTATATAGGGATTATTATCAATGGTGATTTGAGTATGAGTTAGTAAATAGTGCAGCACTAATAAGAAAAATAGCGACTATATTTTATTGAACTACCAAGGGCATTTTATGCGAGGGGAGTGTTCTTAGCTTGCTGTAGTCAACACATGATTTGTAGTAGTGTGTTCAGTTCTGGGTAACATGTTTTAAAAAAGACCCAGACAAGCTGGAGAGAGATCAGAGAAAAGCAGCTAATGTGATAGATGTTTTGGAAACGAAGACCTATGTGAAAAGAAGTGAGAATATGTAATGCAAGAATGACTGATGGGAACATGGGACCTGACTATCTCACATCAGAACAGTTTTACAAGAAGGAGCAGCATCACATTAATCCAGAAGGATGGTAAAAGTAGTTATGGATGGAGCAGGAATGAAAATACAAATTGAGCAGAGAGCTTCTTAAAGAAGTGGAACAAAAAAGACAGCTGCCAAGGGAGGTTATGAAACTGCTACTGCAGGATGCATTCCCATCTGGAGTAACTGTCCAACTATCAAGGACAGCTTCTGGGCTTAAAAAATATTTCTCCAAAGATGCATGTGGCTAAGTACACAGCCCCCAGTTCCTGTAAGATACTAAAACTGACTAATCTTTCTCCTTTTTATCTGGCATCTTCCATTCTTACACCTCAGGCATGGTCTCAGCTATTTTGCATCAGCAAAACGCTTGGTTATTTGAGTGACTTAAGTTTCAGGAGTGGCATTAGTGGAGACCCTGGAACTACTACTGGGTGAAAACTTGGGCGTGTGAATCTGCTTATTGATGCTGAGAAGCATTTGGAGAAACTTTTGAGTGCCATGAAGTGAAAGAACTATCCAGTCACTAAAGAAATTTTGCTATCAGAAGCAATGTGGCTGCCCTGATGCAGTGCCTTTTAACTATGAGTGTCACAGCCAGTCTAATTAGTTACCAGGCTCATGCCATGCTGAGGAGATGTCTGGTTTGAGGGTCCAAGATACAGCTTCTACACAGCTTTGCCCCATATTGTGGGTACATGCTAGCACGTTTGGCTCTAACTTGGACCTCCTTATCTTATTCTCTGTTGCAGCATGTAGACATAATCCCCATTTTCCTGAAACAACTGAGAATTAAGTGCTTAACTATGTGCAGAATCTGTCTGTCCTGAGGCTCTTCTCCCATGTGTTACAATCTGGTCTTGATGAAATAAGGCTCCCACTAGTTTACAAGAAGATATTGCCATCACACTGCAGGATTTGCTGGTATGCAGTGTCTAAGATTGCAGAGCACCTCTGTTAAACTATTTATAAAATATATAACTGAAGGAATAAAAGCTACAGGCCGAGGAACTGGATTTCTGAAAGACTGTAATCTGTATGGAACTTGTGCTTTAAAAAATACTTAAAATACTGATAGATTAGTCCTTGCATCAGCTCAGTCAACCAAGGATGAATTTGTGTGACAAAATTCTTTAAAGAACTGCCAGCTGTCCAGACGGTGTCTTGTCTTGCCACTTTGCATTTTTCCCTTGAACATTCTGAACACTTGGATAAAAGGAAAAAAAATAATAAAAAAATCCAAGGGGGACAAATGCTCAGCTGATGCAAATCAGCACTATGAAGGGGCAATACTGCTGTTCCCTGTTCAGCATTAGCTCTTTCTTGTCAGTGTTGTGCCACAGAATATCTTTTCCAAGATTAATACCTTTCTGTATTAGAAACACCATATATTTCTAACTTTCATCTAATGTAATGGAACTGTAAATGGTTTTATTTTGGCAAAAAAAATTGGCCATCAACAGCTGAGTGCAGGAAACACAAGGAAGTCTCAAGATGTCTGGAAAAGGCAATCTGATGAATTTTGGGATAAGAATGCAAACAATAATAAAAGTTGAAGGGATTTTATGAACACTTTTCATTGACATCTACAGCTTCAAAGCACTTTCAGGCATTTTATTATTTAAATGTCAGGAGGGTGAATATTACTATGTATGAAATATTAAAAAGGAAAGGAAGGAATGATGATAGAACATTCACAGTAATTCTTGTGCATGTGCAGACATATTTAAATTTACCCCAAAGCTTTTTGAGTGGGTTTTTTTGGTTTGATCAGAGTATTTGTCAATGACAGTGCTGGTTTAGTCTAAACACTGTAAATTGTCTTCTACTTAGCTGCATTAAAGTTACTTTATTACAGCTTTAACATGACAGCTCTGTTACTGCCAATAATACATTGTTTTCTCTTGCTGTGTTTCACTTTTGCATTCAGGGACATGTTCCTTTGCCAGTCAGTTATGCTACATATGTAGACTCCCTAAAGGTAAGACAAACTTCACATTTTAATCCCCTTTCCCACTGACAATATGGCAAGTGCAAATAATTGCTGGAATTACTTCTATCATTCATTTTGCTGTATTGCCAAGCTACCATCAGAGACAAGAAACAGAGCTGGAAGAACTTTTGGCTTGAGTCATGGCCATTGTTTTATTCAAAAAAAGGTGCCCAGGTATTCAGTAAGGTGTCCAGGAGAAATGTAGCACGTGCTGCCTATGTAGATTGAGGGTGTCCTTACTGCTCTCAAAATTTAACATATGTGGACTTCTGTGGGTCTTCAGATGGCTTTTGTCACTGAGTATGCTCCACACAACTTGAAGCTCCATTTGCCTTGAGAAGAAAAGTGTTGTTGGTCACTTTTTTGTTATCTCTACAGTGAGTGAGATCATCTATGGGAATAGTAATGACATGTGGTCTGCTCTGACCACATCCACTTTGCTTTGTGACTTGATGACTGGTGCTGTAGCCAGGCTAATCATAAGGTGAATTGGAGTGCCAGAAATCTGTCTTCCCCTGCTGCCATGGAAGTGCTGCTCTGTTTTCCTTCAGTCCAGTTGTGCAATATGAGGCATGCTCTGCTCATGAGCTTGCTGTTTTGGTTTAATTTTGTGTTGCTCTTTTTCCTTGTTGTCTCTCATCAGCTTGCTATTTCCTTAGTAAAGCTTTTGGATGAGTTTTTGAGTTCAGCACTGGTTGGTGAGTTCCTACGTAAAGCCTAGAGCATCAGGCTGCTGTAGCTGAAAGAAGTGTTTAAGATCTGCAGTTGCTAGAATGGCTCCTTGTAGACATGAGAACATAAATGGTAATTTGGATACTTTACACTTACCTTCAGAGGGAAGTTGTTTATACATCCTGAGCATGTGGCAGGCTCTGAAGATATCTTACATTCTCTACAACATAACTCCTGAGCTTTGTTCATTTGTACTTCAGGCCCAGGAGCCATCACCTTAGGATGGTTTTGTGCTTACCTCTTTGGGAGATGTACTGCTGTATTCTCATATATGAAGCTGAGAGAGATCATATATGAAGCCAAGAGAGATATCCAAGACTTCAGATTATAGGGGTCTTTATTAGAACAGCCTTATCTATTTTAAGCTGTTGTATTAGATGCAGTGGGAAAAAATCCTGTAACACATACTGACACAGCTGCCATGCAGGCATTGCAAAAACTTTTGTAGTTGGCTAAAATCAAACAGTCTGAATGAACCAAAATCTTTAGTCTATGAAGTTATGATACAAAAATGAAATGCTAATAAAAACTGTTTGTATGCAGGATTTTATTTATTATTGTAGTCAATGGCTGGCAAAACTGATCTTTGCGTCCCAAGAAACATTTTATTCATTTTCTGGTTGCGTTTTTGTCAGAATCCCAGTTCAGCTTGGAAATTTTGTGCTAATGGTAATTAGTTTCAGCTCATACTTACTGGAAGGCATTTCTCCAAATCAGTGAAAATATACTGAAGTATAATAGCATTTTTTAATGGATGCTGTCTTTTTGTTTTTAGAAAGCCAGTAAAAAAAACACAAATACAGCAAAGCATCAAATATGTAAATTCAGTACTGTAAAGAAGACAACAGGAAAAAATTTCAGTATCTTCAAATTCATCTAGCTGACTGCTAAGAATTGTATATTTTGCCTTAATATCTTTTGATGG
>JANHGN010010345.1:0-14213 GCA_024605025.1 Megaceryle maxima | reverse complement strand
ATAACCATACTCTGCTTATGCAAACAACAGTAGGATGACATCAAAATACTTGTCAGCCATTAAAGAGGCCTTCTGACAACTTCACAAAGTTGCTTGCATTAATTTTAGAGATGTGTAAAACTGAGAAAGCATGAAATTTAAATGTCTAGGTCTCATGGGGAATCATTGGCAGAGCTCTCCTTCCCAACTGCTTCCCATTATTGAAAAGAGCAACCATTTTAAAATAAAAACTTTGAACTTAGCTTAAAAAATCATAACTTAAAAAAAAAAAAAATACTGAGATAAAATCCTAAATGTTTCTTTAGTAAGCAAAAGAAGTGGTGTCCATGTCCAGAAAAATGGAGAGTGGGTAGAACTAGCTGAAAAGAAGCAGGATTTCTCAGAAGCTATTAGAAGGGGTTTGTTTTGAAGCAATTTCTAACCTTTATACTAGAATTTCTGTTTTTACTGAAAAGACCAACTTTTTCCCACAAACTGGAGTGTTGGTACATCTGAATTTTTAAAAAGGAAAATATGGGAAATAGAAGGTCAGCCTACCCTTGGATTCAAAGAATACCAGCAAAACCACAGTTTTGGTATGCTGCCAATGTAAGCAGATTTACACCAAATATCCTATCAGGAGTGTTCATAACAGTTTGTTCCCTGAACAGAGGAATTGAGGATTCCATTCCTGATCTGTTGTCCATACAATGCAGTTCCTTCTGCAGGACCCCTGGTTCCCTCTCCCTTCCCCTGCCACAGCTGTCTCTCTTCCTGTGTGCTTTGTACAACATTACTGGTGTGCTCTCAGTTTTGCCCAGTTCCCTACTCTCTCTTTTCCTTTAATACCCACAGGTTTGGCCCTTCATTTCTTTTGGCTTCCTAACCCCTCAGATCCCCCATTACAACCAAATGTCTTCAGCACCCTCTCCTACCTCCTTCCTGCTGTCCTGGCAACAGGCAGCATGTGCAGTGATGGATCAGGGACCTCATGTGCTGGTTGAGGGTTGGTTAGCTGCCTGGCCTGCCCTGCTCAGTTCAAGTAAGTGGATGAGGAATGAAAGCACCTTTTCTTATGGTCAGAAGAGGTAGTAATACCAAATCTCTTAATGGCAGGTGCTGAATTTTCTGGTAAATTCAGCTGAAATTGGTAAAGGGATTTGGGTACTATTAGAGGAGACCTGGGAGACAGATGGATAGGGTCATAAAGATATCACAGCCACATAAACATCATTTCCCTATGCAAAAAAATAAAGCACTATTTTATGAGCTACATTATTTAGACACCTACCTGATTAGTATTATAAACTACTGGAATCAATTATAATAATAATTGTGTACAAAAATTGTGATGTTCACAAATATAAATGGCAGGAGTAAATGTGACCATGCTAACAAAATTCAATGTCCTTCATTAAAAGATATGAGAAAGGAACCTCACAGAGACACTTTGAAGCCCTTTGTGATGCTGCTGACAGAGAAATGGAGGTGTTCATTTGATGTCCAACAAATCAATATCTATGATACATCACAAGTCAGATGTGGAAAAGCACCTTCTTATTGAGGACTCGTAGAACTTTCAGGATTCCAGGAGGAAACTCTCAGTTGCCTCAGCAGTCTTTGAAAAAATAAAGAAAACCTTCTCTTACCTTCCTGTGCACTGATGATGTCAATATTCCCAGTGATTTTGCTGCGGTGACAAACTCTGGATGGAGAAATAGCTGAAGTGAAAAACTCCACTAGCATGATTTTTAAAGGATAACTCCGCTGCTGTAGATTTTTTCCAATAAATTTTTGCCCACCTGTCTATAAAACTGTTTGCCCTGGCCATATTTCCATCCTCCCTGTGAAAGACATTTCACATCCAGTTGAGTGTCATTAGTTGCCCTTATTGTGCACAAAGTTCTGATGTTTTCTCACCTCCCACGCTAGGGACAGAAAAAGACCCCATCAAATACATTCAGCAACTTTAATGCTTCCCCTGCTTCCTTTCCTTTTTATGTTCTACAATTATCCAGGCAATGAAGCACAGCTGTAACTAAAAAACAGAATAACTGTACCGCCATTGCTTAGTGATTTAACTTCTGAGGGAAATACTCATTTCAGGACCGTGAGATTGCAATAGGCTTCAATGAAATTTTTGCATATTTTACTTCAGTTTCCTACTGGGAATATTTCAGTATATGGTATTCATATAAGTTTTGCCTTGTAGATTACAATATAACTGACAGAAAAAAAAAAGAAAAAGAAAAAGATTTAAACTTTAAAAATCATGCTTAATTTATGGTGCCTATGTTATGACAGAGTTTTATTTGATCTCAGCAGGTCAAATATCTTTTGGGAACAGTTGAAAACATCTTTCTGAACCCAGTTTTGTCAGTCTAAAACAGCTCTCAAATCTAAATAACTGCAAGCTTTGGTATAAGGCAGCTGTACATTTATTAGACATAACATTATGCAGCAGAAGTACTGTGTCTTAGATTAGCCAGACTGATAACATTTTATACTCTTCTGGTGTAAAGTGAGATTATGTGATATCTGCTAACAAGGTAACAAAACGTTTAAATGCATTTCTAGTAGAGCCTACAGATTAATACTACAGCCTTATCAAAGCTGAGAAGAATTCAGGATTTTCTCTAACAGCATTAACGTATGCAGGTGGAAAGGGATGGGGCTATGAGAGATACCAAGTATGGGCCAAAGGCAGGCAGAACCAGTTGTGTCAATTTTCTCTCTAATCAGTAATAGAAAATAACTGTACTGAATGTGGGGGTTAGCATTAAAGAAATAACCATTGAAGTTAAGCTTGTGGAATCAGAGGGCAAGTCATACTGGAAGTGAACAACAAGATAATGTGGCTGTGGTGACTTCCATGTATCATATGTATGTGTTTGAACACACTTAAGTTCAGACTGTGATGCCATTAATATTTCTGGACTTAATGTATACAGACCTGGCACTCCAAAGGATAATTATAGAAGGTCTGGGCTTTGTAACTTAAATAAACTTTGCTTAAAGGATACAAAGAACTGTAAGCCTAGACATGACCCAGCCATGATATACAAGGAGGCCTAGAATAAGCAGAAGCCTGCAGTGCCAGGTCCTGTGCTTGAACAGATCTCAGAGGTGTTAGCAAAGCAGGAGTCTCTCTTCTGCCACCTCATGTGGTGTACACACCACATCTCATCCTGGAGCTAACATAAGTGGTCAGGCTAGGTACTTAGGGGCATCTGTGTCCAAGGAATGTCTGTGGTTGGAGGCACACAGTGTCACCGCACTGCTTGTAAGATGCTTGTGTTGTTAGCTCCCTCCCCTGGCAAGCCTGGCTGTGCTAACACTCACTGGCTCCTTCAGTGTCGTTGTCTTACTGATGAGCTAGTTCTGAGACATCAAGGATGCTCATGCATGGTGCAAACAGCTGCATGTCTGCTCTTGGGAAGACAGGATTTATAGCCTGGACTCTGCATTATACTGACACAGCCATATGGTATCTGGATTGCTGGTGGTTATGGAGCCGCCTAGGAGTGTGAGGGACGGTAGATGTGTTTGGTTCTGCAAGATGATTTTAAGGAGTTATTTTGCAGAAAAGATAAGGGTTAAAACATTCTCCAAAAGAAAGTAAGAGTAACACATATCAGTTATCTGTTTGCTTTGTTGGTTGCACTCCCAGAAGGCTCAAGAGATGCTATTGTATCTGTGTGTTTCTTCCACGTCACCTGAAAAAAAATGAAGCATTGTAAATTAATTATACTCAAAAAAGCTTCTGTGACTGGGCAAGTTGCTCCGTTTCATGTAAGCTCCTGGGCTTGTAACTATTAACACTGTCTTCTGACAAATTTAGGAAACTCTTGATGTACATCATGTATATCCTTGGAGAAGAAGAGAAACAATACACACAATAAATATTCTTGAAAGAATTGGAAATATATTTTCTTTTCTATTTTGAGTTGTTAAATTGCTTTTAGAACTCTGGGATTTAGAAACTATTTTAGATCACTTACACAAAATGTTCCTATAATCCATTATTTAATTTTGCCACTCAAACACATTTGTACATTCAAAAGGTTGTCACTTTAAAAAAAATTAACCTTCTAAACTCTTTCCAAATGCTATTTTATTTTTTACTATGTACTTTAATATGGTATTACAAGTCTTTAGGTAATTGCATCTTCAACTGATTGCATCATGGATTTATGTTATGATTTGTATGGTGCTTGTTCCTACAACAACCTCCTTAACTAGGATTCATTTTGCTCTTCTGTAATTGCACAACAGTACAGTTGAGTATAACAACCTTCCCCATCCAGTCCTTAAGAATACAAAACATTCACTTTGATTTTGTGCATTTATAGTCAATGACTGCAAAGTAAAGAGCATTGATCTGAAAAGGGCTCACAGCAACAATTGTCATTTTCAAAACTTCAGTACATACACTAATATGGAGGCTTAGGGTATCAGTCATTGCATCTTGTTTTTCTATATTTTACTTTCATAATTTGAACTCATGGCATTATCTTCTGAAATCTACTGCATTAAATGCCATTCTACAGCCATTAGGATATATATATATTTTTAAACAAGGTTTATTTTTGATGTGAACATATAATTGACTAATAGGTTTTTCTTGAAAATTAAGGGACAATTACAGCTGGAGTGTAACACTTAAGTAGATCTGCCCAGCCTCTGTCTGTCTGTGCTGCTGACAATTTGCAGCTGTTTTAATTCCTATTACTCCTAAAACACCCTTACACCTAAGCATCCTCTGAAAATGCACCCAGTAATAATAGTACAATCCCTGGTTTATGGTTTGCACACAAATGCAGCTGACATACCAGATTGCTATCCATCAAGTCTGCTACTGCTTGATAGCACACATTGGAAAATACATAAAGTGATATGCATACACACCTTTTTTGCCTTGTCACAAATACAGACAAGCCTTAATAATTTCACTAGTTTAGAGTCATTGCACTGGGCTGGGATCAATTGCATGGAAGGCAAATGAAAATAATGAGAAATTCAAAGAGTTAGCCCTCTTTCTGAAAGACAGTCCAGTTTCACCATGGTCTGAATACACTGGTAGACCCCAACTAGCTCTTTGTTTAATAATATTGAATGCCAAATATTGTATCAATATCAAGTTTATTTCTAATGGCATCATCATTTAGTCATTGATATTAAACTTACACAGGCTTATCAACTGAAGTAAAATAAAGACAACTGCATCAAAATGTTAGAGATATACATCATGGTCATTGATCTGGATTCTGTCTGAGAAATGATCTTGTTTATCATCAGCTGTGTTACCATGGAATGAATCCTGCACTGTCATTGCAGTCAGTATAAAGAACCGCAGTCAGTCATCTTTGGTCTGGCTGCTGTCACCAGCACAGGTTTTCACATTAATTTCAGTGACTTTGCCAGCATTTCACTGATTTGATTTTACTGTACTATCATGGGATATGAACTCCATGTGCACACAGTCTGGGCAGGGTTTGTTTGTTTCTGTTTTGATGGTTTGTTAGTCTTGGAGATTATTTTAGGGCAACTCCAAAGTGAAGGCAGACCACAGCCTCACTGCCACAGTGCAAGGATCCTATTTGAAGTTTTCTCCTTTGCCAGAGCAGGCAGCCAAAGTTCCTCAAGTTTCTGGGTTTTATTTTTATTTTATTGCTATTATTTTCGTTTTGTCTTTGGTCCTGGGTGGTTTTTTTTGGTTGGTTGGTTGGTTTTGGTTTGGTTTGGTTTTGGTTTTGGTTTATTTTGTTTTGGTTTCTTATTAAGTCAGCTTGAAAATATGGATGTTGGACAGTGGAGAATTAATTTCACTGTTCAGGTTTGTGCAACTTCTCTATATATCCTGGATCATAATTTGAATCATGAAGCTTTCTACTTTCTTTATTGAAAATCTGTACAAACACAGAAGCATCAGTTAGACTGAGTGAATGATCTCATTTCTTTTTGTTATACTGTGCTTTGAATGTGCAAAACACTGATGTATTAAAAAATTACAGTTTCTTATGATATCATCTTGATGAGCATGGATCCTATATGAAACATAACTGTTCACTACACAAAGCTGTTACAACATCCAGCCTTAGTAGCAGCTCCCTGTATGTAACTTAGCAGTTTTCTCCATTTTACAATTAAAGAAATAGAAACTAGAATGAAAGTGAACCTTTCTGAGTTTTAGTAAGAACAGAGTGCTTGGAAGGCCTCCTTGGGGAACTTTAACCATGAGAATTAAGAAGGCTACATGTAGAAGTAAATAGATTTGTTGCTGTCTCCATACCAAGGCTGGAGAACTGATGTGAATGCCATGGTACTTTGCTTGTCTGCTTTCTATGCAGAGCAAATCCTTCCATGGCTGGATCTGCTGCTATTAAACATTTGCTTTAAACATTCAGTGTGCTTTTCAGATTAGTATGTTGTTTATGTTCTCAGGAGCATTCACATCTCTTCCTCAGCCTGCAATGCTGCGGGAGTTTGAATGTATGTGCTCTTTATGATAGACAGTTAATACCTAGATATTTGAGAACAAGATGTTTTTTCAGGACTTCCAAGGGGACAGATTCATCCAGCAATATGTTCAGCTGTTTTCTGATAGAGTTGAAAGCAAATCCAAACTGTTTTGTTGCTGTTGTGAATCATACTAGTCACAACTTGACTGTTTTTTTTTACTTAAATAAAACCAGGCATATTAGTTTACCCTGTCAGTGAGACACTTTCTGTCCAACAGTTCCATCTGCTATACCACCACAATGTACAGTATTAGTTTGAGCATTTCTATTAACTGTGTGGACTAAATACTTTTTTAAGATCTTAAATCCTTTCCACTCTTGGAGAAAAGTATATATTATAAAGTATTTTGGATTATTGTCATGTAATTTAATATAGTACGTATTTTTTCCAGTGAGGAATATTCACATGTGGTGAGTTCCAAAGCCTAACATCAAGAGGTCATAATTCTGCACAAGAGAAGTCCAGCCTTAATTAGCTTTAAATAATTTTGATTTTTTATTCTAACTTTGAAGCATGGCTGTATTGACTTTTGGTCTTCCATCTCATTGATTGCAGTTCCAGTCTTTATATTTAAACAAGCACGAAGATCAACAAGGGTTTGGAAGTCATTTGACAGCCAGAAGGATGTAGACATTTCTGGAAATGGATGTAAGTGAAGCATGAGGCTAGATTGTAAAACCCAGCTGACCATGTTACCACTTACTGTCTCCTTCTTCCCCACACAAGCAGACTGTAGTAGATTAACAGAAGCTAAGAACCAGATTTTATGTAACCCAGTGTATTGTAATTTGTAGATAGGATCAAATGCAATGCATTTAAAAACATAGATTGGATTTTGTTTGATAATTCCATTACACCCTGCTAACTGGTGCTGAGACTTCAGTGCAGTAGGACATCAATAGCCTTCATTGTAGTGCAAGTGATTAAAATATAAGGAAGCATTAGTTCCTCAAGTAGATCTTGATTACTGACAGAAAATCAAAGATACCCTGGGAGGTTTAGAGCTTGAATATTGCTTGACATAGTATCTGTGGGATTTGTCCCACTCAGATTGAGATCCTGTTTGGAGGAAATATGTCAAGAGTGTATCAAATCATATTAGTAAATATAAGTTCTGATCCTAGTGGTCTGTATTTTCATAATTAATTCACCTTCAAATACAAGGAAATGGGTCCAGATGAATTAAACTTTATATTGATGTTGATGGGCTTGATTCTGATTTCAAGAGAATTTTTGTCATTATTCAAATACAATGTAAGGTAGTATGTCCTGCCTCTGCAGTACCAGTATTGTATTTGTCTTCCTCTGAAACTACATAGTTTAACATTGTACAGAAATAAATTGCACATAAACATCTTGAGCCAGGAAAAATGTCTTTCTTTTTCATATGGCACAGCACTGTCAGGCTGCTAAACTGGTTAAAGGCATTGCAGGTGCCTTATAATCCCACTGTACTGGAAAGTTCTGTCATTTTACTAGAACATTTTTGAAAACAAAGCTATACCTAATTACGAATTATTTTTCTATGTATTTGTATAATCTACTGTGTTTAATAGCTGTTTGCAGTTAAGGAAATACATTTAGCTTCCTAGTATGTGCCAAAAAAATCCACAGTATTTCATTTTCTCAGGAAGTTAATGTTCTTGGGATGCATTTCTCTGTGGTGAATGGATTGTTCCTTCCTTCTGGGGTCTTTTTTATTCATGGGCTCTGTTTGGGAAGCTTTTGCTTAGTTCCAGTCCTCCAGAGCCTGCAGCTGATTGCATCCCTAGTTTGCCTGTGAAAACAGATTCAAATAGTCATTGCTAACAGGGAACACAATTTTGCATTGTAGTACTTAGTCCAGTTTCTTGGCCCTGTTACCACAGACATGTGACATCTTTTCTAGAAAAGGGTAGGTGCTGTTGTACATACATCCCCTGGTGCATGGTAGAATATTACATTGCCCAGTGCTAATGGGGAAAAACAGTTACATGTGCACCTGCTTGCAAGAGCTACAGCACTTCTTTGCAGTAGTGACTTCCTTATTCACACGAGTGAGTTTGGATCAGAGTGTACTGCTATAACTCCAAGACAAAAAGCCCATTCACAGGTCTCCTGTAGCTGAGCCAGGCTGTGCATCAAAAGTGCCCAGTTAGGTAGCTTCATCAGAGCTCTCCTTACATGGCTACACATGTGGGCCAAGGTCAGAAGCCTGACTGTGTGAGATCAGATGTTGTTAAGATCCCATGTTCCAGTGTCATGCCTCTCCAAAGAAAGGCCAGCGAGTGAAAAACTCTCAGGTATGGTTGCCTGAATCCCTCTAGCAATTTTTCTGCTTGCAAAGGAGTTCTAATTAGTTGTAGAACTTGAGAAATTGAGAGCTTCAAAGAATAGAACTTCTAGCTTAATTTGTGCTGGCACAGAAGCAATGCCAGCACCTGCCAGCATAATTTATGGGACCTGGATTTTTTCTTGTTCATAGTTCATAACACTTGGATTTTTTTTTGGTGGAATTTTCAGATTTCTGACTATAAATCTGTGGTTAGAGACTCAGTGCATCTGACTGCCAGGGAGGCAAAAGGAACTGTAAAAGACAGGCCTTGGGATGCATACCTCAGCTGGGGTATATCGGTGATGGGTACTGATGTGGCTTGGATGACAAGTAGAGGGCTGAAATCTCCATTATAGAAATCAGAAGCCTTACTTTTGTGAGTAGAGTTGGAGTCCAGGGGTCCTGCTTTGCTCTGGGTACTTACTTCACCTGGGATGAAACTACAAAGTGAGGACAGGGGGGCTGCACAAGAGACCTCATATCAGTTACTGCACCAGTGGCAGGGTTACAGAAATTCACAGCTTGATCTTAGTAGGACAATCAACCAGAGTAATGACAATAGAGAGCTGATTTTGCTACAGAAACTCAATTAACAGAACGATGGTGATATAGACCTGTTTTTTCCTGTGAGATCTTCTGAGTGTAGTTTGTAGAGTAGATTAAACAGTTCTGGATACTGGACCCTGATCTATATTCCTAAATTATTAGAATGGCTCCAAAAATTACTTTTACCTGGGTTAACTATTCCAAACTCTGTGAGTGGGTTGGAAGTTGGTACAAGAGCAGGTTTACTCCAGTGGGTAGTTTGGTGGCAGCTTGGGCTTGATAGCATAGACTCATATAATTTTACTCTAGTTGATCTTTGCTTAGTAAAGCATTTAATTGCCATTACAGGCATAGCCCATTGAGTCAGCCATGGCACATCAGATGAAGTTCTGGTGGAGCTGTTGCCTCAGGCCTGGAACAGTCATGCAGGGGACTTATGAATACCTGGTATGCGTTGGTGAGGAAGATTTCACGTGGCTGGGTCATTGATTTACTGCGAATTTCATTAGTAGACAGATCAACAGAGAGACCACTATGTAATGTAAAAATTTACTTTAAATGTTACATGTACGTAAATGTATATATATGAAAAAATTTAAATAACATTTTTTCTCCATTTTTCATTTCTGCTCCCCATAATTCCCACATGCTTAAGAAAGTGGAAGTACCACAGTTAACATGTTTTTTTTATTGTAATTATCTAAAGACAAAACTGACTGAGCAGTGGAATACTTAATGGTCCTGGAGGGAGTCCTATAATATTGTTTTATTTATATTAGAATATAATCTTTGCTGCAGCCGTGGAGTTTGCAGGCTGTGCTGCACAAACACGGGTAGCCCTGTGTGGTCATGAATACGTTCAGTGCAGCAAGACTGTAATGTTTCATAGATGATCTCTGGGGGATGTTGAAGCTGGAAATTTCAAGGGACGGGGATCTAACTGTCTTTTATCTTAACCCTTCTCAACATTATTGAGAAATTGTCTACTGTTTTCTTGATTTTAAGAGAAGATGACACACTAAAATCATTTTGTACCACAAGCCATTCTAAGCCAAGTTCATTGCCATCCAGACAGACCTTGTGTGTAGGACTGAGTACCTCAGGAGCATAACCCTACAGCATTACAGTTGGAAATGGTAACAAACTGCTTGCGAACAGCAGTCATTCAGCAGTTGGGATGCAGCTACTTGACATAGAATGTCCATTTCTTGGAAATGTCATGCATCCCTTGCATCTCATTTAAGTCTGATTTACATGTGTTGGCTCAGCTGCCCCAGGAGTCTTCAAGATAGCATGTGTTCTGCTGTAAATCAGTTGCTAGGATGCAAATGCAAATATTGTTTGATCTCTCCTTTGGATCAGGAAGGGATCACCCAGACCATCAGTGATGTTTTGGCAAGTTACAATCCAGGACCTTTATCTGCAGCACAACCTACATGAATGCCTAGTTCTAATCCTCCATGGGATAATCATAAATCAGAAATGCATCAGTCACTACAGTTTTAGAATGTCTGTTTATGTAATTGGTGTCAGGTTAAGAATCCAGATCCTCTCACTCATGTAAGATATTACATTCAGAGATACTTTAATAGCTGTTTCCTACCCATTCTTATCATCTGCCATGAATGTGCCCTCAATCCTTTTGTTGAACCTAAGAGTCTTGTGATCAGACTTTCTCTGCCTGAATACCAGAATGTGTCTTGATCTACAGTTTTCAGTTTGCTTTGGGTTGTTACTGGCTTCAGGACCATTCACAACAACTATATGGCAGGTTGCTTAGACACCACTCAAACTGTAGTAACATGAGTTGTGAATTCTTATATTTCCCTTAATCTGTGTCACTTTATTATGCTGAAAATCATCAGGACTTTTCCATATATGACCTATCCTCTATTTTCAAGCCCTCCAATTCAAGGTGTGCATTTAATTGTGTTTAGGTACTGTGAGTGGATTTCATCTCCTCACCTAACTTGGCTTCTTAGAAGTGAGGCATCCAGATTTAGGTAGTAGTTAGGCTCCCTCTCTAGTCAGTATCAGATTCTACCTTAGAAGGAGATAATTTTCTTTTTTATGTACCTGTCTATCTGCCTAGATGAGATGTCTGTATGACTACTACAGATTTAACAGAGGAAACAAAGGCATCTAACTCTTCCTCTACTGACAATATTAAGATATTAACCATAACTTACAGCCAGCAAAATTGTAAGACAATCCTAAGAGATCCTCTTGACTTCTTTAGGATAGGAGGCAAAAATGCATTTTGCTGTTATACATCACACTGTAACTGAGCTCCTTAAATAAATTCTGAAAAGGGGCTTTATTTTGAGGTTTGTTTTCATTTTCCAGATGATGTTACTAATATTTGGGCACAGAAGGACTGTGGGTTGGCTGAAACTTGACTGCATGTTTGTGAACAGTCAATTAATGGCCCAGATCTCCCTCCAGCTCTCTTGGTCAGTAGCACAGTCACCCCAAACTATAGGCAGATGCTGAGCAGCTGTGACCACATCACAAGCTGGTGTACCATATGCCAGAGTGGGCAGTAGGAATGGGAAGTAGAGGCTGTAAAACCTCAGACATGAGTTGGGAACAGAAGAATTCAAGGGACAAATTTCAGAAAAACAAGCATTCCAGGAAAACTGTTTTTATAAGACTTTTACTGAAATTACTGATTTCTGTGAATGATTCTAATTGACACAATGCAAATATTGTGGGAAATAAATATCTAAGGAATGCAGTTGTCTAAACAAAACAGAAAAAACCAGTCTTAATGCTGGAATATTTGGATATGTTATGATGCTAAAAATAAATAAAATAAAATAAAATAAAGGAAATTCCTACCAAGGGGGCTTAAAGTATTAACTTGATGCAAAGGGTTGCTCTATAGAATGTCCAGGTGGGAAGCTAAGTGGAACATCAAATCAGAAGATACTACATTTTGTTATCTAAGCTCTATTGTAAGTTTCCTTCTATAAAATATGGCAAGTGAATGTACTTAACTTATCAAACTGTTTATAGGCATACTTGGTCAAGCCTGTAGCCTTAGGTATCTTAGCAGGTCTGATCTTGTTCTTTGGTTAGTTCTAGTTGTATAAGTAGTAAATTAACTCCTGTCACTTCTGACTCCTGCATGCTCTTTGCCTTCTCTTTTTTGGCCTTAGACTAAAAGCTTTAATTTATGCAGCAATTGACAAAACATTTCCAGAAGTCCATTAGCATTTCTTCCCCTCCAGTGAACTCAGTGCTTTTTTGTACATCATGTACTGCATGAAGTCTAAAGATGTTGAATATAAAGGTTCCTTAGCTTCCAGAACAAATCTGTATCTGTGTATCTAATCAGAGCCGTCTTTCTCACTCCTGGCTGGTAAAAAATAAATTGCCATAGAGCTCAGCAAAGGCCAGTTGTTTTTACAGGTCCTTTTGTGTCTGTGCTTGTAAGTCTGGCTTCCAGATTTTTGGAAAGGCAGTCCCAAGTATCTCCAAGGAAGGAAAGCATTACAAAGAGCAGAGATCAATACAAATATTAGTGTTCCTATTGACTGTTTAGTAGCCATAGTATTTGATAGCATTTTGGAGAAGTTTCATTTGTCTATGTAGTACAAACTGCAGATTTTAAAATAGATTTTTTTGTGAGCTGAAAGAAGTTGCTGTAATCTTTTGAAGTATTTTGAGAACAGAATACTGGGATCTAATTTGTGTCTTCTGAGAGTGACAACATATTTAACTCTAGCTACACTAAAACATTTATGAAAATGATTTTCCAGTTCTCATCAGCACTGGCTACACTGTGGTGTTTGACACATCTATACCACCTTCAAACATGTCCAAGAAGCTAGGTTAATACAGAGCCTATTTGGCCAGATACAGCTGTGCTAGACGCAGTAGTTTAGAGACATGGTTTAGTGATGACCTGACAGTGCTGGGTTAATGACTGGACTTGATGATCTTAAAGGTCTCTTCCAACCAAAATGATTCTAAGATGCTATGACTACTAAGGTTTTGTTGCCAGCTACACCTGAGGTGTAAATTCAAGTTCAGCTCTAGGATAATTTCATAAGATGCAGTCAGTTCAACAAAGGCAACCTGGGAGCTGAGGAGAGATTGCTGTTTAAGAAATACAGTTTTAACAACAGCTGTAATACACTCTCCAGTAACTGAACTGGAAATACCGACCTCTATTTTTATGATTAACAAAAGATTTATCTGCCTTGACCTGATAACCCTTCTGACTAGCATGGTTCTGAAATCTATTCAATTTTCACAGATGACTGAACAGAGCCATGTGGTATGGACAACAGTCAGTGCCTTTGACGCTCCTGCCTGAGTGACTAGTTGCTCATTGTTTAGGGGATGACTTTTATCCAAATTCGATCCTATTCCTGTAGATCCTGAAGCAAGCTTGACTCTGTGTGAACAAACATATGTAGAAGTACATACATATATATGCATCTGCTTTTAGCGAAGACATCCTTTAAATTCCCTGTAGAACTGGAAGTCAGGCTTGGTTTTAAGTATTGCAAGGTTAAGCCCTCTTCCCCCTCTCCCTGAAAAAACCTGTGCATTCCTACATTACATCAGCATTTAGGATTCCTAGAATAATGAATAACAATTGTAACAGATTGTCTGAATGCAGTTCATGCCAAGTTTGTGCAACAATTAGAAGTGAAAACCCAAATGTTTTCACATTTCTAGTAGAAAACCAATGCAGAATGATGTGATAAAAATGCCCACTTTGAGGTTTACTTTGTGAAAAACCCTCAAAAACCTAAGCCCCAAACACCTGATCCTTCTGAATTTTTAAGCATTTATTTAATCCCAGGCATGTGAATAAGCCAATTGGTTTGGAAAAATT